>MU865296.1:210866-270664 GCA_033297215.1 Podospora fimiseda | reverse complement strand
TTTTTTTTTTTTTTTTTTTTTTGTGGTGGTGTTTTTTTTTTTTTTTTTTTTTTTTAAATTTTTTTTTTTTTTTTTTTAAATTTTTCTTTTTTTTTGTTTTCCCCCCCCCCCCCCCCCCCCTTTTTTTTTTTTTTTTAATTTGTGAGGTTTGAAGTTTGGGGAGTATATACTTTTTGCCTGTGTGCTATTCTGTGTGATGTTTGCCTGTTTGATATAAAAGATGTTTGAGATGATGTGTATGTGTGTCTGTGACCGTGTTCTAGCAGCAGTATTAAGTCTATCTATTCTTTCCGGACGAGTGGTGTGTGTCCGGTGCTGGTTTGCGTGTTTCTATGGCCTTATCTTTAGTGGAAGAACTCTTTCAGATAATGAGTGTGTTTGCAGCGGTTGTTTGTGTCTCTCTGTGTGTGTGCTATGGTCGAGCCTTGAAGTGGAGGTGATTTCTCAGATATTTGACTAGCTGTTGTTGCTCCATAGGACAACAAGATGATAGATGCCTTATAGAATGAATTATGGCTCACTTGCTTCCAAGCATGGCGAGGTTAAAGTTTGCTTATTGCTGTAAAATCTGAAAGGATCTCAAATGTGATTTTGGCGCTTATACGAATAATGGTGATACAATTGGATTTCGGAGGGAGTAAAGTGGCTGTCTCAGGATCGGGGCGAGACTTTCATAACAACCCCCCTGAGCAGTGTCCTTTTGGATTTTGGCTGTGAGGCGGTGACAAATATTGGACGTTTGTGAGTGGTTCACTTGGAGAAGGAGATTTGAGATTGAGATCCTTTTCGATCCTTTTGTTTGCTTGACATCCTTGACATCCTTAACCAGTGGTCAGCATGTTCCGTATTCCATCAAATTTCGTGTTCATCTTTCAACACTGTTTCTCTTGACTGTCATGGCGGCTGGGGAGATTAAGATCGGCGACGGGGAGGAGATGAGGGATTGCTTTTGGGTCGATCACACAAGGACAAGAGGAAACGAGAACGGGATTGACCAAAGGATATGGAAATACGGATATAGAGATTACGAGTGAGCAAGAATAGAATAACATTGAATGACCGTCTATGTTTATACATGAAGCCAGATAGAGAGACAATCCACACTCGACTGCCGTGATCTTTTAACCACGGACCTCATGCTAAAGGGAGTACAGGCTTCCGTGAGGCAGAACGATCCCAATAGTCTGGTGGATGTGGTCTGACATCTGCAAGTTTTATGCACATGTAGTGCACATGTGCAGTGTAAATGTTGAACCACCAGGCCGGATCCGATATGTATGAGCCCCGAAGGGTACCCCCGACGAGAATGCCTGCCCCCCGCCCATGGATCATGGAATGCTTCTGGAAGAAATTTGGAAAGAAAAAGGGAAACACGCTAAACCAGAATCATGATTCATCACCCCGCACTTCTCAAACAAAGGGCATTCTTGACTGCAGGGGTGAAATTTGAAACATCTGAAACCCGATCTCTGCGATCCATACTTCTTAATTGACATTGTTATCATCTGTTTACGTCACGAAAGAAAGAGAGAGAGACATTGATGGATACTGACCTCGAGGCGAGCACGGAGAGGGTTCTTTTGTTGTTAGTGATGTCGACAAAGATGGATCTCGGAGAAACCGCATGTTGGATCTGACTGTTTGACCCGAAAAAGAAAAAAAAGTTATTTACACAATCTCTTCCTTCCAATTTACTCCGAGAATGGTATTTCCTGCCGTGCCGTTCCCTTTGCTGTCAGACAATCCTTCAAGGATCGGTTGGAACTTAATTACTTTACACTACTCTCCAATAACCCCCCGCCCCCTTGAAAGTTTGTTAGCACGATACTTATGCCTCTCTGATTATAATAAACATGTCTTTTTGAAATAGAAAATACCTTTCTAAAATAAAAAACACCTATTTAAAATAGAAAATACCTATTTAAAATGGAATATCCCTTTTCGAAATGGAATATTTCTTTTTGAAATAGAACATGCCTTTTTGAAACGGAAAACGCCTATTTATTATAAACAGGCCTAATTGATAAATAAAAGGCATTTTTATCAATAGAAAGGACTTCTTATAAATAAAGAGCCATTCCTTATATGAGAGAGGCATTTTTAATATCAAAAGGGATATTGATTAGTAGAGAGGCATAAGTATCGCGCTAACAAACGATCAAGGGGGGGTTATTGTACGCAGTGCCTGGCAGGCAACGCATAAAAGCCGAGCCACAACATCGCAGGATACCGATCAAACGACAAGGGTTTTTTGAGATGAGGCATCCACATCGACATCATCGTCGTCTAAACTATCCTAGAACTGCCGTCTTGGAATCTTTGATAATCTCGGAACATCTTGAAACAAAGGCTTTGTGGGGGACTCCACGATGGGGAGCGGATTGGCTATGACGAGTGCCAGGCATTAAATGCAGATACGTTGGGATCCATATCTTTCAAGTTTTCGCATGTCTGTAATCAAAGCTAGGGAAGCAAATGTGAAAGAATTCCAGCGCAGTTTTGTTCAACCAATCTGGTGGGATCTGCGCCGCTGCTCTGCAACCCTGTGAATAGGCCTTTCTTCCCAAGCCCCTCTCTGCCATCTGTGCCTTTGACAGTAAAAAAAAGGATGGATGAACATACGATTCCGAGCCAAGATGAAGTGCATGCTGAAAAAGGAAAAAGAACAAAAAAAAACTTGCAATGGCTTTGCATGATCGAGCGTGTTAATCCCTGTCCACCACGCGACAACGCTCTGGGCCTTTTGCGGCCCCTGTCTCGCCCACGCCGATCCCACTTCACAACACTCCATGCATCTCCATCACCCATCACCCCCCTCTCAGACCCACAGCAACCGCGCTTCGCCTTGTTGTTCCTACTTTTCTCCTTCTCCATCCTTTTCAGCCGAACATCCCCTCCTTTCCGAGTTTTCTGAGACACTTTGCCCCGACCACCACGTTTTTGACGTTACATTCGGGCACTGCGTGGTTTGAACATCCAGCTTTTTCGACCGATCTAGGAACCCCTGAAAGTTATTGCTCTTGCCATCAAGCATTTTTCCGACAAACGGCAGCTGCCGGCCTCGCCGTACACATTGCATCCTCCCCTACCCTGTCCTGCCCTGTCTGTCAACAAACATTGCCTCCCTCCAGTATTATATAAACACACCCGGCCCGTCCTCGCGTCCCCTCTCCCCCGGCAACATGTCCAACCCAACACCAGCTCAAGAGGAGTTTGCTGCTTTCCTAGATAAGAACAGCCGAGACTCACTTGACGATATACATCCAGAGGATCGTGACGACGTGAGAAGAGAAGCCGCTTACCGCGACGAAGACGAGGAAGACGAGTATCTCGCCAAAAAGCTCGACGAAGCAATGAAGATGCCTACTATGGACTCACACACATCACTCAGACTGCCACCAGCAGAATTCGACAGTGGCCACTCGACCGGAGTCAAGGGAGTCATTGCCGATGCGAGATCCTACGAAACGGCACGACGAACAACATGGAAGGACAAGGCACGCGCTGTGCGCCGAAGCGTCTTTGGTCTCGACGGTGGTAGACATGGAGGCTCAGACAGCGAAGCGAGCGGTGCTGAGGATCCAGATGAGGAAGAATTCATCCAACAATGGCGAGAGAGCAGGAGACGAGAGCTCGAACAGGAGAGCAGAGCTCCTGTACGAAACCGAAGGACGAGCCCGAGTGTGAGGATGTATGGTCGTTTAGAAGAGGTGGATGCCCTCGGCTACCTCGACGCAATAGAGAAGGTTGGGAGGGAAACACATGTTGTGGTGTTTGTCTATGATCACGAGGTTTGTTCTCTCGAACATCAACATTATCAATACTGTATCCAGTTGGCTGACCATAATGATAGTGTCAAGTATCCGCAGCGATAGAAGGAGCACTCCTGCCACTCGTCACACAATACCCCGCGGTACGCTTCGTCAAGGTTCACTACGAGGACATTGAGTTCGACAACGCCGCCGTCCCCGCAGTCCTCGCATACAGAAACCAGGGCGACCTCTTTGCAAACTTGACAGGCATTCTGGAGTTGATCCCAGAAGAGGAAGACTTTGACACGGAATCTCTCAAGAAGATCTTCTCGAGGCATGACATTTTGTAAAGTCTTGTTTTCTTTTTTCTTTTCACCTGCTGACTGCTACAATAACGGATTAATGATTTGGCTGCGCTTGGGTTACGGGTATGGGAGGTCATTGTCTTCTTTTTCTCTCATGGTATTTAGACGCTTTTTTCCTGTTTTTTTATTATTTTTAACTTCAGTTATTATGGCTGGACACTGCGAGAATGTGCATGGAATTGTTGGGATGTCAAGACAGGAAAGATACCCACGAGCTCAATGCTCACGCGTGCTAGGAGGGTTGATGAATGAGAAACCCATTTTCCTCTTCGAACCAGCATCTGCCACTTATTCTGTATCGAGTTTTTTTTATTTTTACTTTTTGGCTTTGCTTCCCTTGTTGTCGGTCCATGGCTTTCTTCGAGCAGGCTTCCATGCATGTGAGTAGCCGACAGATATTGGCATCCTTTGCTTGGCATTTGGACGTGTTATCCACAGTGGATCTGGAAAGGAACCACGGATAAGCGTGGGGTTGAGGAGATAAGTGAAGGTCCCAAGATACCTGTGGACAGCAACATTTAACTCTTGTCCACTAGGTATAGATAGTATCACGCCATCAATCAAGGGGGCAACTATTGCAAATGGGGCTTTTTGTTCGCTTGCGAGGCATTCTTGTGTGTGTCTCTGTCACTCTGTCATTGCAAGCTTTTTGCTCAGGAGTCTCATGAAATGGAGTGGATTTCCAAATTCTGAGTTTCTGCATGGTCAAAGTTTCAGACGTCAACGGCTCCACTACCTTGCTGCAGGGCTGAATTCCATTACCCAGAACAGACAAAGCTCGGCCATCGAAAAGCAGCCGCCCTCCAACTACGGAATACAGACTTTTGCTCTCCATATCAGTGACACAGATACAGATGCAGTGAAGCGGACGTGTGCGCATATTCAGTGTAATACCGATTGGGATATGTGGATGGCTATGGCCCTTTGGTAGCCGGCGGTCACTTGAAAATGGGACTCGGACTTGACCCACTGGCTGAAGCCCGCAGTCAGCGATTGACGTGAACCTCATCACTAACACGGGAATGAGGGGTATCGCTGCATATCTTGATAGCCCTGTGATTGATCGAATGGTCCATCTTTTGAACAAAGACAGCTTCTGGGTCAGGCTGCAGCACACCTGTAAGGCAAATAAAGTGGACAAATGAACATGACTTCATTGGCAATGAATGTGCGGGCGGTTCTGTGAGCTGTATCACCACGCATCACACACGTATTCATACCTACCTCCTCCCCGCCTGCCTTATTACGGTAGGTCCTTTCATCCATTCATCCAACAGCCAACCTTCTCCCCCTCCAACCTGCTTTTACTTTATTTACCATTCATGATCAATCTTCACACTTCCGATTCCGAAATTCCCGTGTCCATCTTCCTTCCACTTGGGACCCGCGCAAGCGCACCCTGTCCTGACTAGCCGCTCTAATCACTTGCTACCACTGCCCGCTTTCATTTCACTTCATTGTCCCCGGACTTTTACATTGACAGCTGCAAAGCTCCGGGAAGCTCTCTCTCACAGGCTGACACGACTTTTGGTTCCCTTACCTCTCCCCACTCCCACCGACCGACCCAAAGACAGCACTGGGCCGTCGAGGCAGGCAGAAACCCAATCCGGAAGCCACAATACCAGGTAACCTTGAATCCGAAAGCTGCCAGCTGCAACAGCCGGCTGTGAGCTACCATTTGACTCTGAATTGCCAGGTAATTATATTTTACCTTTTTTATTTTTTTTTATTTTTTAAATTTGCTTGATTTCTCTTTTCCTCAACAAAACGCAGTCATCAAATCTTGAGGCCTCTATCTATTACCGCTTCTTTACGTTGCTTTCACCTGCCCATAATATATCCCCTCCTCAATAATACCTGCCTGAGTGTGCCAGGTATCAGGTCCTCGTCACTGCCTTGCATCCATTTGCCCCTCCCCCACCTTCCCTTGCAACCAACCGAACTTCCAACCACTCCTACCACCACCACACTCACTCTTCCGCCAACTTGATCATTTTCAAATTCAAACTGAGTTGCATGACGAAGCCACTCCAACTCGAGTTGCGGCATGTTTGATCTAGACTGACAACGCTCTTCTCGTAATGGAACAGCAGCAACAGCAGCAGCAAACCGACGAACCCCCATCACTTCAAAACCCACCAACCAATCACTTGAACCAACCAAGAACCATCACTCCCCTCTCTCCTCCACAAACTCCTCAACCCTTCTCTGAAAACTCGGAGAACCCCAAAGGCGACGACGACGGCAAGGAGCCACAGCAACAACGGCTGTCGTCACCTTCCCCTCTTCTCAGATTCCCCAAACCGCAAGGGAGTCAGATCCTTGCCGAATTTCTCTCAAACAGCTCTCCAAATATCATGCAGCCAGCCAACATGTCGGAACCCTCTAACCTTGCCGATTCGGCATTCGAGTTCATCAATACCACCGATACTGAGAGCCAGGATGGCCGCTTGAGCGAGTCGACCGATTCCCTCTCTGTTCCCCAGCCAGATGATGTACACTCCATCAACGGCTCGGTTAACAATTATGATACCGACTCGGACGAGGGAGATAATGATTCTGACCACTCTTCTCATGCATCATCTCTCCGTTACGCCGACGAGGTACTACAGAACCCCTCCACTCAACCCCCAACATCATCCAACCTCGACTTCGGGTCCTCCTCGGAAGGTTCTGGTATTGTCGTCTCTCAAGAGGAAAAGGACGATCCGGTTCTTCTTGAGAATATCTCGGTTAATCAATGCATCAAAGAGTTCAGCGAGGAAGAATCTGCAACCTTGGCCGAGCGCCTGAGCTTGCAGAACACCCCAAAACGTCTGGTAGCAACGATACGCCAGACCATGTCCCAATCCTATCTCTCAACACAAGAGCCTCTTAGAATTCTTTATATTGGCCACCCCGGCACGCAGAGAAGCATCGTCCTCAAGATCTGTGGCGCGCTTTGGGCATCACCCAAGAACGGGGAAAAGGATCAAGATTATTTCAATAGACACCGTGAAGGCGTTTATAATATTGTTCCCATCTCCTCATTTGGACCTGCTCCTGAGCTCGACCTCATGGAAGCCTCTCACTATCAGATCAAGGTTGAGCATTGCACCTCGGCCGAAGAAGAGCGCTTCGAGGATTCAACAACTCACCCTAGCGTTTACTCCCTTACCATTGAGCACGATAACGTATACAAATCTCACATTTCGCCTTCAGGTCGCCCTCTTGTGAACCCGAAATGGATCCTACCACATGTCGCAGTATTCTACTGTGAAGACAAGGACGAAGACGATGCTACTGCCACAAGAGATGCTGCTTGGGCTTGCATGAAGCGCCATTCTATCCCATGCATCTTCATTTCTGAGCACCAGGATTTCACCAAAAGCGCAACTGGAAAGTGGGCTGATTATGTGGACGAGCACGCCGTCCATCTCTGCCTAGAGTCTAGGGATCCAGAGAAGCCAATGCCCTCTAAGCGTTTCCCCATTGATCTCGCATCCTTCGAGAATATTGATGCCCGACAGATGAATCGAAATCTGGCCTACTTGACGGGTTTGTCTGAACCAGACGAATCCTTCGTTGAGGTAGAAACGTCACCCACCAAAGAGGCTCCCGAGTTCGAGTTAGTTGAGTACCTGGGTGCAGCAAGGCAGGTATGGGCAAGGTTTGTCGAGAGTGAAGAGTTTGCCCGGCTGCGTCGTTTGCTTGTACCCTTCGTTATTGGACTTCTGCTTTTCCCCACGCTATGGATGCCGAACTTGGTTTCGCAATCATCAGGGCCACTGTCTCAGACACCTTTCCTCGGACAAACACCGTCAGTAGTGCAAGTTAGCTCCGTCAGTCCAATCAGCTCGTTGAATTCCGCGAAAACGTCAACAGCCACATCAACGACCACGAAGACAGTCGTTATCAGCCTCACCTCAACCCAGACCGTTCAGCTCGGCCAGTCAAGGCCTTCAACTAGTACTTTGGCCTCTGCCTTGTCTTTCGCTGGTCTCCCTTCTGATAAGCCGCCAGTTGCCCCTGTTGAGCCCGAGGTGAAGAAGCCCTTCAACCCCACGTCCTTGGCCAAAAATACGGTCTGCTCAGTACAGATCTCAGGACCGAACGAATTTGTAGTGGATCTAGTGGGAAGAAACAAGGCATGGTGGTTTGCGGCGGATGAAATAAATATCGATGCGTACCGCGGCGACGAACGTCTAGAAACCAAAACCTCCCCGTTTGATGGGGGCATTCTTGTCCAACTTGCGCCAAGAGATGCCCACGGTATCCTCAAAGTGTCTGTCGTTTCAACTGGCAGATCAAGGATCAATGAGACATGTGAGGTTGATTTTGGTAAGCCCGCGGTTGCTGAGGTGTTGGAGGCCAGCTTGCAAAAGTTGCAGGACGCTTTCAAGAAAGCCTCGTTCGGTATGGATGACAGACTCGGCAACATTCTTGAACGTGGTCAGGCTGCCAGCCATCAAGCAAAGGAGGCAGTAAGTCGAGTGAAGTCCACCACGAAAGAGAGCATTGCCCATGGTATCGCCAATGGCGCCAAAGTGGCTGAAGACATGGTCGAACAACTTGATATTGCAGTTCTTCAGGCCCAGGTTGCTTCTAGACTCTGGTGGCTTAAGTTGCAGGGGAGGATGGAGGAGCACGATCAGTACCAGCGGAACGCTTCTATCTTCATCCAGATGAAGATAGCGCGGGCGTCCAAGGCCAAGGTCCATAGAGGCCAAGGTGCGCCTGGGCCAGTATCTTCTTCCTGCAGCGGCTCGTGGCTATGGACATCTTGTAAGCAGGAGGCTCAGAAAGATGAAGATAAGACTTGGGGGGGCTTGTGGAAGATTAGGCTTTGAGGGAACCATGGAAGGAGTTCGGGATGAGGTAGTTTTATTGTTTTTTATTGTTAAATGTTTTGATTTTCGCGTTTATCGATGGCTTAGGGATTGGTATCATATGGGATGGCAAATGGAAAGCCTGGGAGGGAAGGGAAAGCGCAATTCGTCTTTATCATCATGTTTATTCTGGGGAACATGTCTGCGAATAGCTAGGCACCGAAGGAAGGCATGGCAAAGGGCAGATAGGGAAATTTGTTTTCTATTTCTTCTCAACACGTCGACTCTGGGTTGACCACTGCCTGTCTTCCCCTTTGCGGTTGATCTCAACGTACAACTTTATGCAGGTGGGAGTTTACTTCCACTTTGCGTGTGTTTATTTTTACTCTCTCCGTTTTCGACTTGTTCTATTTTAGTTTTTCTCTACGTAGGGATAACAGAAGGGAGAACACCAGAAGCAAAAAGGAGGGATTATTGTTACAGTCATGTCACACGTTTTCGTAGCCGTTTTCTTTCCTGTATCTAGTTCACATTCGCTTGTTTTTGACTCTTTTTGGTAGATAGATGGAAATGAGAAGCTCGCGGCTGTGCCTTTTATTACCCAGTCATTTTCTGTCACTCGTAAAGGCTTTTAAATCCATGGGTGTGTGTTACTTTAGTGAATGTGAACTGCATTGTACTGGGTGACAATTAACGATGTTGTCGGGCATTACCGCCACCTTGTAACACTTTCTAACAAAGGATGATAGGTATTGAATGGGTTTTTTATCTTTTAACTTTTGGGACATCTCGCTCTTGATTCGTGCGCCATGGTTGTCATGGAATGTGACTGAGGGTGATTGATCCGGATGCAGCAGGCATCTTCTCCTTCATACCGGCCCAATTCTTACATCAAGGGGGTATGCTTGAGACCCAACCCAATCACCACATCGCTCGTTGGGGGGTGATGAAAATTGGGCTTGTTGATTATTTTTTTCCCTCCTGGTCTTCCATGCTTCATGGAAATCGAAAGAATGAGTGGGGGGTTTGCCTGGCGGCTAGGTACCTAACCTAACTAACCTGAACCGTGGGGTGGCACGTGCTTTTTTACTCTCCCACCCTAGCTGCGGGCACCTCTCGAGCACCTCCCAAAAAGTTCCCCGCCCAAATTGAAACTCCAGAACAACAGTCCCGCACCAAGACGAAATAGCAAAGTCAACATCTGGTATGTTATAACCCTTTCCAATTTTAAAGTGTTTTTTCACTCTTCCTTTGCTTTTATCTGGACATTCCCAAGGGGGCAAAAACAAGGAGAAAAGTTGAGTTGGTTGCCCACGATGCACGCGTTATTGCCGGGTGGTGGTGGTTTGATGGATAATTTGGCGGGGGAGGGGTTCGTCAGTCAACCACGGGAGAGGAGGGCGGAGAGGCAGATGGTGGCGCCGATGTGCATCGACTTTCTCCTTCCCCGTTAATTTGTTCAGATAAAGTTTTGGCTAGGACCTGACCTGTTCTTTTCCCCTTTGCTGTCGTCAATGAAAAGCTCTACACTGCACTAAATTACTAAGGAGCTGAACAGCAGCGAACAACACAACAACATTTGCGCTGACATTATCTCTTTTTTTTTTTTTTCGCGCCACTAGTATCTTCGAATCAGCAGTTATCCTTCGCCGAAGAAAACAAATAAACATCAGATTACAAAACAAAATGTCTGGCGAGAACGATACCCCCAAGGCCGTTGAGGAGGTCAAGGTTGAGGAGACCGCGACTGAGGTATGTTTACCCTTCTATATGCTGTGGGATGCTTTGAGGTCGAGTGGTCGCGCTACATCCCCGCGCAACCCTTTTCGTTCTTCTATCTTGGAAAAAAGCCAGTATGCTGACTGCACTGCTCGTCAAAACAGACTCCCGCTCCCGCCGCCGAGGAGGCCAAGCCCCTCGCTGCTTCCTCTGTTTTCTCCATGTTCGGTGGTGGTGCCAAGAAAGAGAAGAAGGACGATGAAGACCGTGGTGATAACTCTGGCAGCGCCAAGGCCCAGCGCGAGGCCGCTGCTGCTGCCGCCGCCGCTTCTTCCAAGGAGGCCGAGAACGAGGACGAGGCCCCCGAGTCCGTGGATGTTCACTTCGAGCCCGTCATTCACTTGACCGAACAGGTTGAGGTCAAGACCAACGAAGAGTCTGAGGAGCAGCTCTTCAAGATGCGCGCCAAGCTCTTCAAGTACATCGCTGAGACCCGCGAGTGGAAGGAGCGTGGCACTGGTGATGTCCGTCTCCTCAAGCACAAGGAGAACGGAAAGACCCGTCTGGTCATGCGCCGCGACAAGACCCTCAAGGTCTGCGCCAACCACTACAGTATGTGGTCACTCGTTGGTATTTTTAGTATGTATATGTGTGACTGACTAGATGATACACAGTTGTTCCCGAGATGAAGCTTTCCCCCAACGTCGGCTCTGACCGCAGCTGGGTCTGGAATGCCGCCGCCGATGTGAGCGAGGGCGAGCCCGAGGCCGTCACTCTTGCTATTCGCTTCGCCAACTCCGATAACGCCAACCAGTTCAAGGATGCTTTCATCTCTGCTCAGAAAGAGAACGAGGCTCTCTTCGCTAAGGCTGAGACTGAGGCCGAAGCACCAGCTGAGGAGAAGGAGGAAGAAGTGAAGAAGGAGGAGTCTGCGTAAAGAAAGCACTTATGGATATGGTTTTTATGGAAACAAAATAAGAGCTCTGGAATAAGCACAGCAACCAGCAACCCTTTTTAAGATCCTTTATTTATACAACGATTCCCCCCACACACGAAAAGATACATAAAAGGTCATACTGAGGAAACAAGTGAGAGGTTTTGAAGAACATGATGAAGAATTGCATGGATGGCCAGCACGAAGTTGACACAGCATTCTCCCACTCCCCAAGCTGGGGATTTTTGTTCCCCATCGATAGTAGAACAGCGATGTATTTAGTCATTTTTTTTTGGCGGTGTGACAGAACACTTATCGCTGATAGGTAGTCGTAAATAGACAAATCATCATAAGTTTGCCCCCAATTTTAATTAGTATCCGTTCAGTTTGATTATCGTGAAAGAATGTATATGTGTGTAACCAGCCGTCTTTTTAAACCTTTTGAGGGGATGTGGGTCATGAACTCGAAGCAGATGTTATCCTGCAAAACATCTATGAGTCCATCTACCTCTTATCAAAAACGACAGGTACTAGTAGTCTGAAGATTGGAGTGGGTTCTCCGTCGTAGTTGAGGATTTAACAAGCCACGGCGCACCTTCCTCAGTTATATTTGAGATACAGAAATGGAAGCTACGAGTTCCGAGTTTGTGCTAGTCGCCAGTCATCCTTGTTGCCGTTCTTGAGTCCAGAATGTTTGCCTGCTGCTGCTGGCAGTCATTAAGGTGCCTGTCTTCCGGCAACGCGAAAGACTGCCACCCACTGCACCGGAAATCAGTTTTGGGACCTGCCAACCTACGAAAACCTTTTCGTTCTTGCCATCCCACAAATTGGGTGGAAAGCTTTACCTTTCATTCCAACCTTCCAAATTCCCATTTCCATCCTCATTTACTCTCAACCCAATAACCGAATAATCGACAGCTTCGCTGATCCCTCATTCCATCCCTCCAACAAGATTGACACATATCCGGTAATTAGCGCGCGGCGCTTTCCCGTATACAGCAATCCCCTGCACGAACAGTTCGCTTACACAGCCACAGTTACTAATGGCGGGCTCACGCGTCACACGCCGCACGGCAAGCCACAATGTGGCAGCTCAGGACCCTGTTGGTGGTAAGTACCGAATTGAATTGGCACGGTTGAGTCGCGCGACGACAGGGCGGGAGAGAGCAAGAGAGGGTCGCTAGTTCCACGGTTTACCAACACTGGCAACCGCCACCACAAATCTTCCATCACCACACACATACACACCATCCCGGCGAAAAGTTTCCCGAAGGTGATCATATTGCCATTGGCGAACATCATTTTTCCCACGCACGACGCTATAAACGCTTATAGACACGCTTTTCCTCTTTCTTTTTGCTTATACTTTTGCGCAAACCGCCTTTTTGGCAATATCACGATTCAAGTAATACGCATCCCTCCTCGTTCCCCTCTCCGCGACATCTTGCGGTCCCGAAACGAAAAGGCCTTATTTGCCTCTCTCGTCGATCTGCCACGAAATTGAGCGCGTCTTTGGCGTGACATATACGAATTGCCTATAATTCTTTTGGCTTGCGGTTTAATCACCAGTTGCTGGAACAGAGAGTTTGATATTGAGAAGAGGGAAAGAGCGGGGACTAATCATCTGGAACATCTTTTGTTTCTTTGCGGCGTTATAGATCAATCCGGAACCGAAATCAACGTTCGTGGAGCCACTGGCAGGGGTACAGGTACCAATACGATCAGACTTAGATCAAACAGGATGATTGTCGAGGTAAGTTGTTGCTTCCTTTGAGAGAGGAGGAAAAGAAACACGGTTGGCTAACAATACTGGGGAAAATTATAGCGGAAGATCAAGATTGTGACGGAGCAGCACAATATGTACGTCGAGGTTACATTGGGTCAATTGGATTGATTCAAGATCAAGGACGCAGTGGACTTTTGCTGACGGGAATGGTGGTTGAAACAGTAACAAGCCTCCGGTCTCTGAGGGGTTTCCTATGAAAGAATGGACCGTTGAGATTTACGTTCTTGATCAGGATGGCAAGGAGAAGCCGGCTAGATGCTTCACCAAGGCGGTGTACCATCTTCACCCTTCGTTCGAAAATCCTGTGCAGAGTATGGCTTTTTTTTCTCTTTTTATTACACATGTGGCAAGAGGAGTTGGGATTACTGACGTGGCATCAAACAATAGCATTTACGGAGCCACCCTTCAAGTGCACCAATGAGGGCTGGGGCGAGTTCGAGATGAACATTGAGCTCTACACGACTGAGAAGGGCGGTAAACACACTGTTCCTCATGACCTTAATTTCGCCGCTCCTCAGTACGAGGTCACCCATACCATCCCGTTCAAAAACCCATCGCAGGCTCTACAACAGATCCTTCGCGAGACTGGCCCTCTACCCTCCGATGAGGAGCGCAAAATCAAGAAGGGTGATGCTCTCAGCAAGAAGAAGAAGAGTTTCGACGTTGAGAAGATTGCGGACGGGTTGGTCAAGTTGAGCGAGGACGACCTGCTCGTGGTGATTCAGATGATCCACGACGGTAAGGACGAAAGCACGTATGTTCAAAACAACATTGATGCGGGCGAGTTTTCGGTGGATCTGTATACGCTCCCAGAGCCGTTGTTGAAGAATCTTTGGGATTTTTTGGTAAGTTGTTTTTATCCCGTCACGAGAGGGGGCATCAAACTGACATACAACTATTCTTAGACCAAGACGGGGGTCATCAGTGCCTGAATGAAAGCGCTGGCATGCTGAAGATGCTTTTTTACAAGTTATAAAAGCAACTATTCTCTCTAACATGTCCTTTGCTTTTGCATTGCATGGCGTTTATGGCGTCTTTAGGAAGACCAAAAAGAAAGAGAGCCATCTATTTTCTGTCGGTTTTTTTTCTTTCTTTTTAATTCGGCAGATGGGCGCCGGGAACAATCTGGTTGGACTGGTTGGTTGGTTATGTAGGGTCATGTTTTTGATTTCCTTTTTGCTACCTGAGGGGGGAACAACAGAAAATATTGGGGAGGAAAGGTAGAGAGAGACAGCGAAAAAGGGAACCAATATTAAGAGGAAATAGGTACATCGCTTCTTTTTTTTCCTTTTGTCTTTTGCTTTTTTCTGACAAACAATATGAAGTTTTCGGTCTGGTCTGGTCTGGTGTCTGAGGTGGTCTGGCCTGTGTTTTTTTCCCTTTACCTGGAAATGGTTATCGCTTTTGGGGGGGGGGGGGGGGATGGTTCTATTTGCCTTGGCTTTGCTTTGCGAATGATAAATGAGATAAAGAGAAGAAGAAGAACTAGAATTATGATCAACCCGGGCGTTATTAGCCTTTTTTGGTTGATTTTTTTTCCAAAAAAAAAACTACCTTGTGCGTGATGTGTGTTTGTTTGCTTTTTTGCTGATTTCTTTTTCTTCTTTTTTTTTTTTTTTTTTTTTGAAGGAGAAGAAGAAGAAGAAGAAGAATTCCGGGTTCAGTAATCCTCAAGGAAGGAAGGAAGTACCAATGTTCAGGGATTTGGAATTTATTTTGTAGCAAACAATCAAGTCCCCTGATGATTAGAGTTATCTAGGTAGCTGATTATTTTTTCCCCTTCAAAAGGCAAGGATAAAGTAATTCGGAATACGATCCATTTTTTTGTCTTTACAGGATCATATTTTGATAACTTCCTAATTCAGAGACTGTTATTTCTAGATGTTATGGAGTAAAGGTGGGTTTTATATATATATATATATATATATATAAAGGGAGTGGAAACTGGTCGGGATTGAGTGAGGAGTGAGGAGTGAGTACTCCGTACCTTCCTGGCTGTGTGGACTTTGATACTACCTTCCAGGTTATAAGTAGTTTAAAGTGATGTTGATACATCTACAAACATCAACATAAAAGTATACCTATGTAAATGTACATGTGAATGTGCAGATCAACTTTTTATCAGTATATACTCCGTACGATTTCAAGCAATTGGAGAAAAATATAATACAAATTTGAAAGTACATTGCATGTGAATGCTGTGATTGATTTGTGACATCTGATTTTTTTTTTTTTTAATGTAGGTCCCCCGACCCCCATGCATGTCATTGAGATCGAGATCGCCTCTTCTGCCGGACTGGGAAGGTGAGAAAATTTACACTAGGTGTGGAGAGAGGTGAAGGAAAACAGCTTTTATGCAGTAAATAGGTAGGTACGGTGTTAAGCGGCGGTGTAAAATAAAGGTTGACTGACCGAGGTGTCTGATGATGAATCGGATGGAATTTAGAGGACAAGATAACCGCCTCAGCCGCATTGCGCGTGACCTGTCACCCTGCCTTTTTTTTTCGCCCGGTGATCAAGGTGTAAGTGGCACGGACTGTTTTATTATTTGGAGGATTTGGAAGTTTGCAAGCATGCAAGTTTGTGATTGGAAGAAAATACTATTTCCTAAAAGGGGAAAAGAAATTACTCTTGAGAAAATGGAATTTACTCCGTATGAAAGATACGAGTAAAATGGGCGGGAAAAACGGTGACTTTGATTCGGTCCGCTTGAACGTATGATTGATTGTATGATGGGTTGGTTGTGTACGGAACTATTCGTACGTGCAGGTTGCCTGCAATGATAAGGCAATATACCAGATTGCACGATAACTTTGCAGCTGCGTTAAGCCATCTGATTCGTTGATTGGGGGTGGAGGAAGTGCGCCTCGAGGCACACAAGGCAAGAATTGGAACCACAAAGTCCCCGAGTTGATTGTTTCTGTTTCTGTCTACCTGCATTATCGATTTTTTGGAACTCGTGATTTGTTATATACGTGTGCTCGCGTCCTCCAGGGCTGCGTATTCCTATTATTTTTTCTCTTATCCGAATATACCCGGCGGGGACAGGAGGCGTTTGACATTTGGTGGAATTTCCAGAATCCCGGCCGTAAAAAACACTTCCATTGAACCAAGAAAACTTTGGTTGCCTCGTTTTTGCCCGGTCTTGCACGTGGTTGCATCTTGAGTTGCAGCAGAGATCTCGGATTGCCCCTCTTCAGCTTAGCAGGCTCCCCACCGAGTCCACTGAAAGCACCAAGGCGCGACGCTCCAGAATAAGCAAGCGGGGCCCCTCCAGGTTCCTGGGGCTTCCTGGGTCATCTTCTAGCCCCAAAAAGAGGTCCCCATCCCGATTCCCGACTCATGGTTTCCTGCTTCACCCACCGCAAACCGCTACAAGCCGACAATTGACAAGCGGGACCCTCACCCTCACTGAATCAATCAAAGCAATACTTGCAGTACCCTACCATTTTGCTTGCTGTTGCTGGCTGGCGAGGAAGATAGGGAGAAGATTGTGATTCCTGCAGAGCCCGGAAGCCGCGCTGCGCAGTGCTTGCTGCACTTCGGGCCGTCGCGAAGCCTATTCGCCATGGCGCAATTCGCCCCTTCAACTCTTTCACCTACATTGCAATCCTCGACGACAGCTTCTGGTTCGGATCGCGGAGGACCTGCGGGATCAGGTGGAGCCAGGTCCGGACCCGGTTCCAGACTCGGCCCCGGAAGTGAGAATGGTGTTGGAGGTGGAAGTGGAGGCGGAAGCGGAGGCCACGCTCGAATCGGATCCGTATCATCGATGAATGCCGATTCTCACACCACCAACAATAATACCAACAGTCAAAACACTTCTTCCGGCGGGGGTGGTAACGCCCAGCATAAACGTGTATATCAGGCCTGCATACCATGTCGTCGTCGAAAGGTCCGTTGCGACTTGGGTTCCGTCGACGATCCACATGATCCCCCATGTGTACGATGTAGGCGGGAGAGTAAGGAGTGTTATTTCAGTGCTACCCGTCGCAAGAGGAAGACGGAGGAGGGTTCAATTGATGATGATCTCGAGCGCGATGATTATATTTTGCGAAATGGACGGAAGCAGATGCGTGTTTCGGTTGAGTCGCCCCCGCCGTCTGCATACGACCGCCGGCTTTACAGTGAAGTACCACTTACACCGGGCGGAAGCACTGGGCGTCCACAGCCTCTGAAACGACCCCATGATGACCAGCGACGCTCGAGAGGACTGAGTGCCGGTCCAAAGAGTGCCACCTCCAATGAGTTTGGCAATGCTGAGCCTAATACGCCCTTGGAAAATTTGGAGGCGCGGACCGTGATGAGGAGGGAAGTGTATGGGCCACATGATGCGTTGGACTTGCTATATAAGGCTGCCACCGAGTTTGTGCTCCCTTTTTCCTTTCCCCCCCTTCTTGTCGTGACTGTTACTTTAATCCGTCCGATCGATACGTGAAACGCAGATGGGGGGTATACTAACATGCTGAGTGGTCTACATAGTGATCAGCGAAAGATGGACGAGACCACATCGCAGCCTCGCAACCGCGGCCCACCACATATGAGCTCCCTTCATGCTTTACTTGACGATGTCGATACGCGAAAGATGCCTGGTAACATGACGTCCGCCGGCATTTATGGTAATGGTGCCCATCACCAAACTTCACAACAGCAGGGCCAGTCGGCAAATCAAGCTATCGACCCCGAACTCATCAAACGTGAGCCCTCGGCTGAGCCGGGATATAATGAGGCGCTCAAGGCTTGGGCGAGGTTCCGTTTTGTCAGGGCTGGATGGTTCACAGCCCAGGAAGCAATTGATTATATCGATTAGTATGCTTTGGTCATGATTCCCCGACATTGGTTGTCGCTGCTAACCTTGTTCAGTTACTACAAGTACCTATCACCACTTACACCCATTTCGCCGCCAACGTTCCAGGCACCGTCATCGCATATCACACTCTTGACCGAGGAGCCGATCCTCACTGTTACACTTTTGACAATTGCGTCGCGATATCGCAAGATGCCTGGGACCGGCGGTAATTGCCGATCCCATGCTATCCATGAGACGTTGTGGACGTATCTTAGAGGTATGATTGAGCGAGTCGTCTGGGGCCAAGAGGCCTTTGGCGGCGGCTTCTGTGGTTCAGGGGCAGATGAAGGACAAAACTCCAGTACTGCACCCTGGAGAGGATTGCGAAGAGGAAGTCTCAGAACTCTCGGGACTATCGAGTCTTTGTTGATTCTCACTGAATGGCACCCACGGGCACTCCACTTCCCACCTAATGATGCAACCGACGAGTTACTCCTGCCGGAGTATCCCCCACACAACCCTCTGATGGATGGTGAAGCTCCAAAGCCCCCGGGTGTCGGCGGGAGAATGATAGAGAGCTGGCTGGAGCCCGCGTGGCGAAGTGATCGCATGTGCTGGATGCTTCTGAGCACCGGTATGGGACTGGCGTACGAGCTCGGTGTGTTTGACGACATTGACGAGCTGATTGCTACCGGTGCCATTGCGCGGCCTGAGTATGAGGAAGAATCTTATCGGTTGAGAGCAAGCCGAATCAAGAGATTGCTTCTGATATACCTCAGTCAACTTGCTGGTCGTCTTGGCTGGACAAACATGGTGCCTGATAAGTTGCGTAAGGCGGACCAGGGCATTTACAAGCCAAGAAACCATTCGGTTGAAGGGACCACGCCGGTAACTATCTCATCCGTTTCGAACGGATTCAACTATATCCCGGATCTGGAACTCGATGACCAAATCATTCACTGCTGGGCGGGAATTAGCAATGCAATGCATGCCGGCAATGAGAAACTGTTCCGGTCCAGGAAACACACTACCGACATTATTCAGAGTGGGAAATACATTGCGCTGCTCAAAGAGTTCCAACCGATGCTGAAGGACTGGTGGACACACTTTGAAAGGTTCAACATGCCTCAGTACATTCGTCACATTTTGACCATAGAGTATGAATATGTGCGAATCTATATCAACTCGCTTTCACTTCAGGCGGTTGTCGAGCGGTGCACCACAAACGCCGGTGGCGGCACGAATAATGGCGGGGGAAGCGTTTCGGGTCACTCTGGACCACAGCTTTCACCGCAGACGCAGAGTTACTATGGAAAGCTTCCGCTTGGTCACCTGGGTGGTCTCGGTGCCGAGGACCAGGAATACGTAAGGGAGGTTGTTAACGGCAGTAGAAACCTGCTTCGGACCGTGGTGGAAGGCCTTTTGCCTAACGACTTCCTTAAGCACGCACCCGTGCGGACGTACTTCCGCATCATCAGCGGTGCCATGTTTTTGCTCAAGACTTTTGCTCTCGGTGCGCCAAGGTCGGACGTTGAAACCAGTATTTCGCTTATGGATGCCACTGTTAGTGCGCTGAGGAATTGTGTGGTTGATGATGTACATTTGGGAATAAGATTTGCGGATATGTTGGAGACTTTGACTCGCCGGTTGAGACATAGGTTCATTCAGGCGGGTGCCCCATCCCATGCGATGGATGGAAGATCGCCGGGACCTGGGATGATGAATCACGACGCGGGACATCATGTTCATCACGGTGGCAGTAACGGGGCTGTTAATGGGGGTGGATACCATCATGGTACCCATTTATTGGCGCAGCTTCAAAATGCTCATCAGGATTCGTGGATGAAGGGTGGTGGTGGGCCTGGTAAGTTTACACGCTCTCTGTTTTGCCTCGTATATATATTCTAACAGTCCTGCTTGCAGAACGCTCAGCAACACCGGCAAATATTTCTGCTACGCCCTGGAGCGACTTGACCACCAACAACTTTCCCTATCCGACCGGATCAGCATCGATGTTTGGACCGTCCACGCCTGCTGCTACAACCGGACTCGACAACAATAACAGTCACAGCGGCGGCGGGCACAACAGCATCGTTGACGGACCACCACCGTTCCTGGGCGGAGACAACGACTGGAGCAACGGAACGGACATGTGGTGGTTACCTGCCGGTCCGGCCTTGTTTCAAAACATTGACAGCAATAATGTTTCGATGACGGCTGAGGGTGTTAATGTTGGTGGTTTGGACTTGTTGGAATATATGGCTATGGCACCGTTGGAAGGGTTTGATATGGAAACGAATACTTTTCCGTAGTTTTTGAGGTTGTTGTATTTTTCTTTCTTTTCCGGGTCTCTTTTCTTTTTTTTCTTTTTTCTTTTTTTTTGTGGGAAGAACGGAACACAAAAAAAGAAGATAAGGAAGGGAAAAGAAGATATGGAAGAAGAAGAAGACAAAAAGGTCGATGAAGATGGTTGTTCTCTTTTATTGTTGCTTTTTGAAGGACGGGGGAAAAATTCGAGAACAAGAAAATCGGCGGGGGGTATATGGAAAAGGGTGGGGTTTCAAAATGGTCGAGAAAACGAAATGGTGATTGATGATTTTCTTGAAATTGTTGGAGGGAAATTCGTTGCTTTTGGGTTTTTTTTTTTTTTTTGCCTCATTATTCCCCCTGACCAACAGCCTTCTCGGAGCTTTTGATTTTGCCAGTTTTCTCTCCTTCTTTTTCTTCCCTGGATGTTATTAGTTTATCAAATGGGACTTGGTCTCTTCAGTGCAAGCAGTTAGGTCTGGCCTCTCATCATGAGAGGGGTATTGGTTGATGATTAGCCCTTTTTTTTTTTTTTTTTTTTTTTCTTTTTTCGGTTTGCCTCTTCTTGCTCGCGATTAATGAATATGATTAGTATGATGATGAGATTATGGGATGTTGATATTGTTTTGTTTCTAGTTATTCAGTGGTGGTTCGTTAGGGGTTTGGGATCAAATGTGAATTTTTGAAGAAAAAATAAAACATATAAAAAAAGAAAGGAGATGTCTCGGGTTTTTGGTATGGTGGTTTCACGTTTGTGGTTGGTTGAGTTGGAGGAGGAGACCTTGTCAAAAAACAAAAAAAAAAAAAAAAAAGAAGTGTACTAGTGGTATATTGTGGGAGAGATAATACAAATACGTTTTTTGTCGAGAGGAGGCGAATGATTAATATGCTGATGTTGGGGAGCGAATGGGTATTGTTGTTTGGGCGCATTTTGCTCCTGAGCTGAGATAGATATATACCCCCTTGGTTTTTTCATGGCAGTCGTTTTGGAAGAAGTTGGTACCTATTTTTATTTTTATTATTATTTCAGCTTTTGTACCTAAGCTTGGTCGTTGCAAAAAATTCCCCCATGAATAACATCATTATTGCGAGTTTCCCATTCTAGTCTCTGATTTAATCTCAAACCATTTGCCTGCCATAACAATACCTCGAACAAAGTCGACCAACTCCCCATCAAAAAAGTAATGATTTTTTTTTTTAATTAGGCAACCTCTCCTCCATCTCCCTCTGAGCAGCCCAACCCTTGAACCACTCAAGCGCCTCAGGATTAGCAACGCTCGCATTAGTCTTTACCTGCATCCCAGACAGGATCTGCTTGACAGCCACTTCAATCTTCTTGCCGTTTCCAGTCTTGGGCACGCCAGCTGGACCGCACTCCTCAATCACCCCGGGGACGTGACGAGCGCTCAATTCGCGTCTGATCGTGTCCGCAATCTTCTTTCTGAGACCTTCCTCAAATTTGTGCCCTTCCTTCATGACGACAAACAAACAAACCGCTTCATCCCGATCAATCTCCCTGCGTCGTCCGACACAAACAGCTTCCTCGACTTCTTGACTGAAGAACCGGGCGAGCACATTGTATATCTCTGCTGAACCGAACCGAACTCCAGCGGGTTTGAGGACGCCGTCGCTTCTGCCGAGCATTACTAGACCCCCGGTGGCTGGATCAATGCGGACAAAGTCTCCGTGGTGCCAGATCCCCGGGAATCGTTCAAAGTAGGCTTTGCGATATTTTTCTTGGCCGTCTTGACCGAAAAAGGTGAGTGGCTGGCAAGGGAAGGGCTTTACGCAGACCAAGTCGCCTGGTGCGTCTGCTGGGGAGACTGGAACAGGGTTGTCGGAGTCTGAGGAAGAGTCGATTACGGCTATGGCCATTCCTAGACCTGCGCATTGGACTTCGCCTACGCGGACGGGGAGGAGAGGGCAGGGGGCGCCGAAGAGGGAGATTATGTCTGTTCCGCCTGTTATGGAGGCTAGGTTGATGGTTGGGGGGAAGGCTTGGTAGACGAAAGAGAAGGTTGAAGGGGGGAGGGGGGATGCGGTTGAGTAGATTGCTTCGAGGGATGATAGGTCTAAGGAAGGGTCGGTGATGGGTTTGATGTTGTTGGCTTCGAGTGTGGTGAGGTAGGCTGCTGAGGTGCCGAAGTGGGTTACTTTGAGGGAGGAGATGAGGATGGGGAGGGAGAGGTAGCCGTTGGGTTTGAAGGGGGAGCCGGAGTAGAGGACTAGGGAGGCGCCGCAGGAGAGGGAGGAGACGGACCAGTGGTGCATCATCCAGGAGGTTGTGGTGTAGTAGAGCATGCGGGAGGCTGGGGAGAGGGAGCAGTGGAGGAAGAGTTCCTTTTTGTGTTGGAGGAGGGTGCCGGCTGCTGTGTGGACGATGGCTTTTGGGAGGCCGGTGGTGCCGGAGGAGTAGAGAACGTAGAGAGGGTGGGATGGGGGAAGTTGGACGAAGACCAGAGGTTGGTTGGCTGGAGATTGTTTGAGGAAGGCTTCGTAGGTGGTTGCTTCGATGTCTCCCAGGGCGAGGATTTCGTCAAGACCGTCTTCCATGTTTGGGAGACTGGACACGATGACTACTTGTTTGAGACCGTGGGGTTTGAGAGCTGCAACTACCTCGAGGGTTTTGGCCTTGCCGGACCATGATTTGCCGTTGTAGAGGGTGGCGTTGTCCGAGAAGAGGACTTGAGGTCTGATTTGCACCAGACGGTCGAGCACGGCGCTGACGCCGTTGTCCGGGCTGATGCCGGTCCAGATGGCTCCGAGGGTGGCAGCACTCAAGAGTGCAGTGAGAGCCTGAACGTGGTTGGCTACGAAGCCGGCCACAACGCTGTTCTCCTTTACTCCGGCAGCACGGAGGGCGTTGGAGCACCGGCGGACCTGGTCTCTGAGGTCCGCCCAAGAGGTCTCTGCGAGATGAGAGGCATCCTCGGTGGCAGTGATGACGGCCGTGGCGTTCTCATCGACCTCGGCGTTGGCGGGGAACAAGAGGTTCTCTGCAAAGTTCAGACGGGCACCGGCAAAGAAGTCGGGCCTGGGGAACATGGGGGCATCTGATGGTAGGACCTGTGATTTGGTAGTTAGTAAATAGGGGCTTTTCATCACACCACTTTTTCAGGGGGAGGGAAACAAACCTCATCAAAGTCCTTGGAGGCCTTGATACCGGCAAAATGCCAAACCTCGCCCCAGAAATCACCAACATTGTCGACGGACCACTTGTAGAGACTGGGGTAGTCATTGAGGGTGAGACCATACTTTAAGTTCACATGGTTCATGAACTTGTACATTTGAGTCCCCTCAGGGGAAGAGTGCCTCCAGAGCTCTGCTGCGGCCGTCATATTTTACTTTTAAAATAATTGTTTTGGGTTGTATATTAAAGAAGAAACCTCAGAATGAGGAGGGTATTTGTTATTGCAAGTAACAAAGAAGCTACCAAAACCGATCAATTGTACTTGTAAAAGGTTCCCTATTACGGCCCCGGAAACCTCTCCGTTTTGCCCGTTTCTAGGCGGTTTGGAAACTACTGCAGAGTAACCTGTAAAATTCATACATTTAACTCCTGTATTGTTGTTAGTGAATTTCTTTCCCTCTCAGAAACCCGAGGTTGAGTAACCTTTCGAGAACAACAGGACTTGGCAAGGATTTTCCCTTGAAGTTCCGAAATCCGATGGGGCAAGCCCATTGAACTGGGCCCTGGGTCCGGCGAAAGCCGAGGGGACCCATGACTTGCTTGAGTTTTTTGACTTTATGGACCTGGGATTGAATTCAAGACGATGCAGGTACCACTGGAGGTTAAACGCGTATATCTGGGAGCACTTGAATCTGTTAATGAACTCTAATTTAATATGACAAAACGATCCCCTCTACTAGCCTCTCTAACAGACAAGAGATGCTGGATCAATCTCACTCGCGGTTGCAATAAAAAAAACGGCACTGAGAACCTGGTTTGAACAGGCAATAGGCGAGCTGCAACAAGGCCTGCTGAGTGTGACCTTGCAGAATCTGTCAAGAGTCAAGTCATCAACACCGAGTTGCACAATTTCAACAACAGCATTGTGTTCCCGTCATGGAATTGGGTCACCGGTGGAGGAAGAGTAGTGTAAAAACATGCCACCTTTGAAGTAGGGATTAGAGAAAAAATTTACTCCGCACCCATGAATTTGATGTTCAACAAAAAAAGTTTTTACAGCCAACCCGCCCCAGTGACCCCTTTCAATTTCCATGGATGGCATCGATCGCACTAGAACATTTGTGGTTGGCAACACCACACCAACAAAGGATGTGACAGGAGGGGGAATCCGGGATCTTCACAATCCCCGATTGGAAGGTTTTGGTACCTAAATGTGATTACAGATTACGGATTACTACACCAACCCCTAATTGCCGGTTGCCTCAGATCCTTATTTGGACATTTCTTTTTTAAAATTATACAAAATGCGAGTCCTCTTGTTGGAGTGATGCATCAGCCCACCACAAAACACAATGCTTTAAAACTTGTAGTGTAAAAGGTGGCTGGTATTCGTATCCTCCACAGTGAGACAAGACCGATGGAGATGGGGTCTGCGCTGGAGCTTCCATGGCTGTCACGATCAGCCCGGAACAGCACCGGACTTCTCGGCACGGGAAGGGCACTGCTGGCAAGGCAGGGGCCGATAGCGCCGGAATGCTAAAAATACAGGGAAGAAACCCATGGGTGCAGGGGAAAAGATGTGATACAATACCCCCCCTTGAACGTTTGTTAGTGCCATGCCTGATCATAAACATGCGTTTTTGATATCGAAAAGGTCTATCTATTTTTCAGAAGGCCTTTTCGTTTACGGAAGGGATATTTATTTGTAAAATGTCCTTTTTGTTATTAAAAATGCCTTTTATTTTCTAATCAGGCCTATTTCAAAATAAATAGGCGTTTTTTGTTTCAAGAAGGCATGTTTATGATCAGAAAGGCATAAATATCGCGCTAACGAACGCTCAAGGGGGGTATTGTATTGCATGGTACAAATTAGATTACAAGCAATGTGCGTTTAGTAGTACACCTACTCCCAGCAAACATCCGTGAGCGGTTGCGGGTTGACTGCCAATTTCCCAGGTACCCTTCACTCGCCTCTCACAAATCCGTCAATAAGTCCACTTTGCCCTCGCCCTGACGGGAGATTCTTCTTCTCCTCCAACTTCTGACTTCTCTACCCCGCGAAGAGGCTGCTGCAGTCACAACAGGGTGAGGGCGTTTTGGATTTGGTGGTTTTCCTGCTCTTTTCATTGTTTTACTCTTGTGTAACTACCACCGTCCACCGACATTAGCGACCACCCCTTCCAATTCGGTCCCCCACCCCTTGCAGCTGCTTGCAACCATTACCCGCGCGCGCGCGATCACCCACTCCCTTGGTCACTGTAAACGGCCAGGAACGCCTACCTGCCGATCATCATTCACTGGCAGTCTCATCGACAGCAGGCAAACACCTGGAAATTCACAACGACCAAGGCGGATTTCCCGTTTCGAATTCTGCCGGCCTCCCTCGCCCAGCAGGTGGTCTGGTAAGTTGCTTACTTTTCAAGGTTCCATCATGCTGTGTATTATGAAAGATGGCAAGCGCCAATCATCGTCGAGACCCTGGAAAAAGGGGCTTTTTTTGGGTCTGCTTGGCGATGCAAGTCCTACTCCTCCTCCGTGCTATCCGTCATCCACTCTTTGCACTATTTGCTGCTCTACCACATACAACTTTGCACACCGCCATCCACCTTTGCTGCTGAAGACGTTCAAAAACTCCCTTCAACCTTGCTGACATATATATTTTTCGTCCCCGTAGCATCAATTGGCGTCATCCCGTATCCCGAGTATCGGTTCCGATGCCCCGAACGCTCTCAAACCCTTTTTCTTCGTCCGGTATGCCGCAGTCTGAGAAGGCAGGGGAGCGACGGCCTTCTCATTCTAAAGGCAGAATTGCTGGTTTTTTCTCAAAATCAAAGGACCAACCGCCAGCACACCAAGCTATCCTCATGCAGTCCCAACAGCAGACCGCGTCGACGACTCAGTCGCCGTCCCCCGTGTCGCTTCCCACCATCTCGCTGTCAGCAGCCGCCCCCGGGGAGCAAAATGGTGACGAGCAGTCGACTACCCTGTTTGAGCCCCCCTCGGCCGAGGAGGAGCAAAAGTTGGAGCGCACCCACGCACAGTTCGGACCTCTAATTCACCCAAGTCACCGATACGTGAGCACTCACACCGGCGGCACCCTCGAGAAGCCCATCGAAGACGAGCCCCCCTATTATTTCGTTCTCACCACATACCTCAGCTACCTAATTCTCATTTTCTGCGGCCACCTGAGAGATTTCTTCGGAAAGCGCTTCGGCAACAAAAAGCACTATGCGACCCTCAAGGCTTCAAATGGCTACGCGCCGCTCAATGACGACTTTGACAACTTTTATGTTCGAAGATTGAAAATGCGCCTGGACGACTGCTTCGCGAGACCCACCACTGGCGTGCCTGGCCGTTTCATCACTCTCATGGATCGCAAGTCGACAGACTTCAACCGCAGCTACCAGTTCACCGGAACCTACACCCAGACCCTGAACGTCAGCTCCTACAACTATCTCGGTTTCGCTCAGTCCGAAGGTCCCTGCGCAGAGGCTGTCGAGGAATGCGTGCGCAAGTACGGTCTCAGCACCTGCAGCCCTCGTGGTGATGCCGGAACTACCGATCTTGCCCTCGAAGTTGAGCGTGAGATCGCCCAGTTTGTTGGCAAGCCAGCTGCCATGGTCTTCTCTATGGGTTTCGTCACCAACGCCGGTTCTTTCCCTGCACTCGTCTCCAAGGGCTGCCTCATTCTCTCTGACGAGCTCAACCACGCTTCGATTCGCATTGGCGCGCGCATGTCGGGTGCCGTTATTCGCTCTTTCAAGCACAATGATATTGAGGATCTCGAGCGCATGCTTCGCGAGGCTATCTCTCAGGGTCAGCCACGCACCCACCGTCCTTGGAAGAAGATTTTGGTCGCCGTCGAGGGTCTCTATTCCATGGAGGGTACCATGGTTGATCTTCCCTCGATCGTTGCCCTCAAGAAAAAGTACAAGTTCTTCCTCTACGTCGACGAGGCTCACAGCGTTGGTGCTCTCGGCCGCCGCGGCCGTGGTGTCTGCGACTACTTCAACGTTGATCCCGCCGAGGTTGATATCCTCATGGGCACTCTGACCAAGTCTTTTGGCGCCAACGGAGGTTACGTTGCTGCTGAAAAGCACATCATTGACAAGCTCAAGAGCACCAACGCGGCTACTCTTCTCGGTGAATCTCCGGCTCCCTCAGTTCTCATGCAGATTCTTGCTTCTCTTCGCATCATAACTGGCGAGCTTGTTCCCGGTCAGGGTGAGGAGCGACTTCAGCGTATTGCCTTCAACTCTCGCTATCTCCGTCTTGGATTGAAGCGTCTCGGATACATTGTCTACGGTCACGACGATTCACCCATCATTCCAATTATGCTTTACCACCCAGCAAAGATTGCAGCCTTCAGTCACGAGATGCTCAAGCGCAAAATCTCAGTCGTCGTCGTCGGCTATCCGGCCACTCCACTTATCAGCTCGCGTGCCCGGTTCTGCGTGTCGGCGGCCCACAACAAGGAGGACATGGACCGTGTGTTGGCGGCTTGTGATGTTGTTGGTGATATTCTTCAACTCAAATATTCAACTGGTGTTGCCGGCGGTGCCGACCCGCTTCCTGCTGGTGTGACTCCCGAGATGGAGCCGGAATGGCGCAGGGCAAATGGTCTCGAGGGTGTCATCAAGCCTCCAAGGTGGAAGCTAGAAGATGTTATTGCTCGTGGCGTAGACGACGCCAAGGTGAAGTTGAGATAATGGGCTGGAAGAGAGAGGAAAAAAACGAAGAAAGAACAAAAGATAGAGCATACCTGTATATATTAACCTAACCCACTTTAACCTCGATGCCCTAATGATTGGGTTTAATGTTTATGTAGCGTTTGGCATGGCGCTCAGGAGGTATGGATGAGACCCCACGACAGGAAATCAGGAAAGGGATACTTAATGGCGGATGTTCGGGTAAGGCTTGTGTATTTATAGCAGGGAAGACGGAGTTGAGGAAACCTGAGTTGTGTGTGCTGGGCGGCATGGATGGATGGATGGATGGGAAGGCAGGCAGGAGCAACTGGCATGGCGGGCTTTTTATGAAGTTATTCCCCCTGGTATGAAAGTTGGCATCACTGCCGTTTTTGGTTGACGAAAGGGAGTTTAAAAAAACACACATACAAACACACAAACATAAGATACCTGACTTATAGAAGATATGAGTAGAATAATGTATATTTTGATGATCATGTAGTTCAAGTTGAAGAATAAAAAAGTGATGAAAGGTGAAAGGCTAAATGACTTTGCGTCACGTGGACTCGTGCCCCGCCACGCGAAAACACTTTCATTCGAAGGCCAGTTGCCACGCGGCATGTATTACATACTTTTATCATTCTCATCGACGGTTTCCCACATTGTTTCTTTTTAATGAGGTTGTTTGACCTGCGGACGATTGAGATTCGCTTTGAAGACGACTTGCTCCCACTCTAATTACATACCTGAGGCAAACCAAGAATCCTTCCGCATCTCATACTTGTATTCCTAACCAAATAACCTGTAGGAGTGAGCGAGTGCAAAAATTCTCACGGAGATGAGTTGAATAAATCAGGTATCTTGGACCCTTTCTTTTTATCGTTTTCATGGTTGTTGATTACAGTTGCAATTTCCCGGGTTAGTGTGGAGATGTTAATGCAAACGGACTGCCGGCCGGCCTGCATACTTCAACCTCACAAAACCGCAACACATCATCTACATCTACATTACATCCACAGCTTCCTGTTATTTGACGGAAGGTGTGGTCGCTGCCTGAAACTGCCGCAGTGGACGGGAGAAAAGAACAGTCAGAGGGAAAAAATAAACGAGTCACAATACAAATATTTTACACAACCACAACCTTCGTTAACTGGTAGCTTTTTCCGCAGAACACAAAACTAATTCTTTCTCCTTCTTTCAACAATTTTTTAGGTATTTTTCACTTTTTTCATAATTTTGCGCCATCGATATACTCTCGTCATTTCAATAAAAACCATCATATTTCGAGTTCATTTCTCGACTTTTTACATTTATCCGGCATAATCAACCTGATCGATTGAGAGCAACTCGACTCGACTCTCAAAAATGGCCAAAGGGAAAAAGAAAACCCAGCAAACGCTAGAATCTACACTTGGTGAGACTGACTGCATCACTCCGAGTTTCCCATATTTACAATCAGTTGGATTATTTTTTTTGCTAACTAATTTTCCCATCACCACCAGGTCGGCCCCTTATAACACCAGCAATCAAGACTCCCAAAAGGATGTCTACTAGATCATCCATGAAGCAGTCAAAGCTGCCTAGTTCTCCTGCTCCTGTTGTTGTTGCCTCCGGGTCCGAATCTAAGAAATCATCACCCTTCTCCTCTTCTGCATCGCCGGTAATCAAACCAACTACTACTAGATCTGCTCTGAAACAAACAAAGATTCCTCCCTTCAAAAAGTCATCCTCTTCACCGGCAATCAAAAATGATGCAGCGGCTTCTTCTTCCTCACTGTCAAAAGCTGTTTTGATGTCCTCGCAGGTTCTTAATGCGGGGAGTCCTACTAAGCTCCCTGTTCATACTCGTTCTGCTGCTCGGCAAAAAAATCAGTATCTCGTTGAGGATGATTCCTCATCAGAGTCAGAGGTTGAGGAGGAGGGAAGGGCTGACGCTCCCGAAAGGGAGGAAGAGGAGTACGTCACGGGTACGCAGCCGCAGGGACGAAGGCAAAAAGTGGTGGTTATCGATTCGGATTCGGATGATGTTGAGGACGAGGCAGTGAAGGAGAAAGAGTCGGAAGATGAGGAGGATAGTGATGACATGCCTCTTACAACTCCGGTGCGGACGAGGAAGAGACCAGTTGTAGAGGAGAGTGACGAGGATTACAGCGACCTGCCTGTGCGTTCTTCGCCTGCAAAGCGACGGAGGGTTGTTGTCCCTGTGGAAAGCTCAGACGAGGAAGAGGAAGCTACGTCAGCACGAAGAACCCGGACAAGAAATGGAGCATTCGGTTCGGTGGCCATTAAGAATGAGCCTTCTTCGGAGGAGTCTGACGTGGCTCCTGTGCGGACTGGGAGATTGGTGAGAAGGAATGCACCGTCCAGCCCTGCTATCAAGAATAACAGTGGCGATGAGGAGTCTGATGCAGTTCCTATTTGGAAGATTCCCAAATTGAAAAAGAAGCCGCTTACTGCCAAGGAAAAGGCACGAGAGCTGCTCAGAAGGAAGAGAGCCGGCGAGGTTATTGAAGAGGGGGAGGGTGAGGATGAGGAAGATGAGCCTAGGAAAGCTCTTTATGATACTGACTCTGATCATCTTGCGCTTGGTGAATTTGAAGATGACGAAGAATCCGAACAGGAAGCCCCCAAAGAAGAACAGGATGGGAAAAAGAAGAAGGATAAGGATAAGAAGAAGCAAAAGGAGAAGAAAAAGGAGAAAGTTGCGAAGCAAGATGGAAGTGATGATCAAGACACTCCAGAAAAAGATCTCGAAGATTTCGTCGTAGACGACAGCGACGAACCCCTCGGCGTTCCAGACGAAGTTTTTCATGATATGCCCATCGAATTCACAAGAGCCTCGCATAAACCCCTGAAGGATCATTTCAGAGACGTCATAGAGTGGCTTGTCCAGTTCAAGGTCAACCCGGGCTTTGCAGACAAAACTCATTCCATGTACGCCTTGGCGTGGCGAAAGATGGACGACGAGGTTCGCGCGCTGGCGGATTCCAAGTTCTCGTCTTCTGCTTGGAAGCCGGATTTCTACAAGGCCTTGAGGGCGAGGCCGTACTATGTCAATGAGGAAATTCCGCCTAGGGTTTTGGATCCAATGGGAAATTGTGCCGCTTGTGGCAGGAGCGGACACGTTGCAAAGTAAGTATACATATTCATTGATCACTTTTCCTTTTTTACTAATTATTTTTCTGTTTGTATTAGATGGTCAATTAAATTCTCCGGAACGCCATACTTTAAAAACTTTGGACCAAATTTCCTGAACCCTATCGAACCTGATTCTGATGATGATGATGATGAGGCTGAAGAGGACGAAGACGAGGACGGAAACCCAATCCCCAAGGAGGACAGAGTCTGGAAAGTAGGCAACGTCTGCAATGATAACGCGGAGATTGCACATACGCTGCTGCATTGGAAGTGGTCGCTGCTCGACTGGGTTGACGTGAGGTTGATGGAGGATGGACATATGCTTCCTGAGAGGTTGGCCGAGAGGTCGAGATGGAAGCCTAAGAAGCTGTATAAACTGGTTGATGAGATTGTGGAAGGATGGGAAAAGCAAGGGGTCGTGAAGAGTTTGTTTGGGGATTTTAAGTCGCAGTTGGAGAGGGCTAGGAGTCAAGGGACTGGGGGGAGGAGGAGGTGGGGTAGTTAAAAGGGGTAGGATGAAAGAAAAAGGGGATTTTTGGTAGTATTTGCTGCAGCATATATAGAATTGAGGACTTTTTTGGTCTTTTGAACAAATCGTCGTTGAGCTGTGGTTTTGCATGCATCCGTGAGATGATGGGGAAAAGAAAGGCAAAAGCTAACCGGGCAGCCCCCCGAAGGGAGGTGCCCGGGTACGAAACGCATTTGGTACGTTTACTCTGTGGGTCGGCCGAAAGAAATTGGTAGGGAGGGAGGAATTGAGCCCATGACCTCCTCGAGGGAGGACCATTGGGCTATACATGAATTTTTTTTGTGGGTACAGGAATGATTGTCTGGGGGCTTGCGAAAGGTCAGGCGGTATTGGGGGTTATAAGGTGCTGTGCTGGGGTAGGTTTTTTTAGGCAGGGCAGGAAGGTACGTGAGGTTTCTGGTTCCTGGCCAGCAAGGTGCTTGGGCCTAAGGTAGGAAGGTAGGACTAGGTAGGTGAAAGAGAAGAATTATGGCTGTCCCGAGGTATGTTTAAGAGTCCCATCATCTATATCACCTAGTCGCTTCATCTATATGTATATGTACATGTACATAACAAAATCCAAAAAAAGGGGTATCTATAACTAAAATCTATAGAGGAAGAAAAATCGCGTTTTCGCTCGCTTTTATATATGAACAAAATGACCAAACAGCAACCATTATCATCATGATCATGATAAAATAAGGCTCTAATCTGAACTCAGCAACAAACCCTCCCTCTCCCTTTCTTCTTCCCCCCTTTTCCTCCCCTTAATATCATCCTCCTGCTCAACCATCCCTCTTCCCATCCCATCCAACCTATAATCGCCCACACAACCAGCCATCACCAAAACCGGCACACAAACAACAAGAGCCAACCACAACAGCACAGTAATAGTCTCCTGATAACTCCTAGCAATCGCCTCCCTCTCCACGCTACCCCATTTATAACTACACGCCACCACAACACTACTATAAATCTTTTTTGCTTCCCCCTTTACCTCGTCAGGCAAATACTCTACCAACTTTTTCGGCACAAGTCTCCCCCATACCGCTCCAGAAACTGCAGATCCAACCGCAGCACCAACCTGCACAAACGTCAAGAACGCAGCCGTCGCCACACCCACATTCCCATGTCCGTTTATCCCTCCCCCAGCAGATGATGTAGCTGACGCCTGAACAGCAAGCTGCGTAGCAACATGCATCAATCCCGCTCCAGCACCCAAAAGCGTCTGCGCACCAAACAAACTGCCCAAACTAGCTTCTCTAGTCCTCGTCCTCAATAAAACCATTATAGCAACCGTATAAAGCCCTGCTCCCAAAATAATAAACGGCCTCGGTCTCGGTTTGCTAAGTTGTCTAATAACAACCGAAGCAAGCAAAGCAGCTATAGTACTCGCAAAACTAAACGTTTGAGTGATAGGACCTGCTTTTGATACAGGCAAGTTAAGCGCCACTAGCAAGTAAGAGTAAAAATACGGTTGAACTGCAATGTAGAATACTGCAAAGTAAAAGAATCCAAGCGCACAACCGGCGCAGAACGTTTTGGATTTGAGTAGAGTTGAAGGTAAGAGAGGTTGTTTTGCGTATTTGGATTCCCAGAGAGGGAATAAACCGAGTAGAGAAAACAGACCGAAAAAGATCACGAGGAGGATGTGTCTGTCTTTCCAGCCTGCTGGGGAACGGGATACGAGTGTGAGGGGGATAAGGACTAGGGCTAGACCTAGAGAGAGGAAAAGGATGCCGATTGCGTCGAGTTCAGTTAGGAGATGGATAGTTGATTCTTTCCAGGGGCGGGAGGGTTTTTGTTTGGATTTCTTGCTAGGGATGAGACCGAGTTTCTCTGCTCTTCGGCCGTTGAGTAAGAGGGTTAAGCCTAGTGGAAGAAAGGCGATGGGGAGAATGATGGCCCAGACTGCGTAGCCTATTCGCCATGAGGTAGTTGCTAAGATGGCTGCTGCGATGGCTGGACCGATCCATACCGTGATGAGAAAAGGACTATCTGGGAGGCTGGAAAAAAGTGCGCGGTTTAAAAAGTCGCTTGTGTCTGCGATGAATACTTGTTGGAGGATCTGAAGACCCGTTGAGCCGGCAGAGTAGAAGATTTGAGCTGAGGCGTATGTTTGCACGTTTTGCGAGGCGGCCATTTGGATGTATCCTAGGACGCATAGGAGGATGCATATTGAAAATGCTTCGAGACGTCCGAATACGTCTGCAATTTTTGCCATGGGAGGTTTGATGACGGCTGTATATATGCTATCAGTAAAAACAAAGTGATCAGGTGACCAGTCATTGGAATGGCATACCATTTACAACCCCCTGAACAACATAAACAGTCGACAAAAGGGAATGATTATTGAAAGAACTAACAGCAAAAGCCGAAAGAGAGTATGTGACCTGCCCTTCGAGGGAAGTAGTGAAAGCCATAAGGAAAATACCCAAATAGGCAACCATCAGACCCGTTTTTGACCAAGTCCTCGCTACAGCCTCGATGCGGAGGACTCCAGCCTGGAGGAGGGGTTGGCGGTGGTCTGGTTCATCGTTGGCGGCACCGTCTATTGTCGAGATGGCAGGTTCGGCATCTATTACTGAATCGTATCCCACCAGAGCAGCGTCTCTCCCTGACACAACTAATGGTTCATGAGGGCCATCGCTGGCGATGAGGTTGATGACGGCACTCATCGTTTTTGTTGTCCGAGAAAAAATTCCCGGAAAATATTGAAGTCTGAGATTATGAGGCGTGAAAGTTGAACATTGGTTGGTGTTTCATAATACGGGCCTGGAAACACCCTCGTCGTGTTTGGTGTTTTTTTTCTGTCCCCAGATAACAGTGTAAGAGGGAAAAAAAGACGAGTAACAGAAAGAATGATTAAGCTTAAACCCGTCTTAAAAGTAAAAATGAAGTGAGAAAAGAAAAGGAAAAAAATGCAAAGGTGAGCATTAGAGTAAATCCATGCACAAAGGTACCCGGTACTTGGCAAAACATATGCTCAGCTGATTCCCCTCTCCCCCCTCGCGTTGTTAGTACCTCAAACTACTCATATCCAGGGTCTGTACCTGTCACTCGGTTAGGTTCCATTCGGGGTGCTATCAGAGAGCTCAGTTACCAGTGAAAAACTACCCTTTGGATACCCGAACAACCCGAAGTAAAACCAACCTGAATCACCACTTTTCTCTTCACATCCCATCACTTTTTACCTCTCCCCATCCAAACTCACTTTTATTATGCGTCAGTCGCAGTCGCTCCATTTTCCACAAGCCACAACCCTGTTTCATTTGTTTGTGGAGCACAACTTTTGCCGAATCCCGCGCAGATCCTTCCTGTTCAATTGGTCATAGATTATCTAAACCATCTGATAACGTGATCACTTCCCGCGCCCGCCACCACCACCCCATTGAACTGTTTTCCGCGGTTCGCCAAATCAGGTGTCGTTCCGGTTTTTCACAAAAGGTCTTGCGTCTGCATCTGCATGCACCACGATAAACTGACCTGGTGGATGGATAGATTGCTGACGAGCATACTCATGTACATTTGATGTCGGATGTCGGATATCTGGTCGGAACCGTTAACGGATGCCTAGAGTAGTAGTAGGTATGCTTGCTGTAGCACATCGGCAGTTACTTGACCTTCCACAACGCTCAACGGCCAACGCCCGCCACAGTTCCACAACCTTTAAACAACGGTTTTCAAACCAAGGAACACAGGCAATCTAAGTCTCATTTATACAACCACATTGCAAGTTCACCAACCATGCGCTTCCGGACCAGAACATAGCCAACCACGTCACTCGACCGAGAGCGGCGGCCCGTTCCGCAAACCGCCTGCGCTTGACTCCGCAGCGTTTTCCTCCGGACTCTTCCGGTCTGGTCCACTTGCGAAAAGGGTTCGTTCATCTTGGAAATCATACATCATCCATGAGCCTTTCATTATCCAAAAATCTTGATCAAGAAAACTACAAACAAAAGGTGCCGCCCACGAACTAGAAAAAAAAGAGAAAATATAGTTCGACTTTTATATAGCCCACAACTGGCCATTGAACAACCCCAGATTCACTCGCTCTCATGTCATATAGTGTTAAAGTCAGAAACAGCAAACAAATGTCATATACTTTCGAAAAGTAGATAAATGCCATTCCCAGAAAACAAAAAAGGGGAAGACAGTAAAAAAGAAGCAGAATGGTATCATCCTTCCAAAGAGCTCTTGTATAGCCAAAAAAAAACAAAAAAAAAAAAAAAACATATCGCCACCAAGAAAAATAATCCAGAAAAGAAGACTTCATCCTGGCAATGATACAAAAAAAAAGTTCATCCCCGCCGCTGCCACACTGTAAGGCGTCGTGATCTGATGTATATGGTATCGTAAATGTAGAAATATTATGCAAAAATCGATGACGGCGGCGGTGTCGTAACGAGACAAGGCAGAAAAATCACCTTATGCCTCCTCCATAATTCCACCCTCTCCACCACCTTCCTCTCTCCACTCCCTACTCTTCGAAGTCAACTTCTTGACTCCACTGACGCGCCCGGCCCACAAGCTCTCAATCGGCGTTCTGAAGGTGAATGCCCTCTGTGAGCTAATAACTCCAATGGCCTGTAAGACGGCCTTCCTGCTATCTCTTCCAAAGACAGCCGGATGGTTGATCCACTCGAGACTCGCCTCGAGCTCGGCATCGAGCGCAGCCACAGTGTTGGTATCAATGCCCGCTGCAGTTCCCATTCCACCCAGTCCCAAGCCATCGTTGGACCTGCTTCGCGGGATCGCTGGGAACCCGTTGGCAAGGGATGCAGATGGCGGGTGAGTTGCCGACGTAGGCGATGGCGTATTCTTCCTGTCGGGCGTCGCAGCAAGCGTTGGCGATGGCTCATTACCAGGATGAGGCGTTGATGGCTGAGATTTGCTGCTGCTGCCATTTACAGGAAGTGGTGGCACAGGAGGGAGGCCTCCTTTTCCAAGGCCCTTCAAGATAGATCTCGTCTCATTCAACAGCGTGTGTGCCCGGTCATGTTGGCCTCTGCTAACCAAAGTCAATGCTCTTGTAAGCATGTCTGAGGTTAGAAGCTCCATCCTGCGCTGCACAATATGCGGATGTGGAGGAATAGGGGGAGAGTTGCCCCATGACTTCTTGGAGCTAGATGCCGGTAGCATGGTGATTGCCAACAGGCTGGGTCGTGTGTGTTGAGATGTGCCATCCCGAAGAATATCACCCCAGATGAGCTCCGCTTGTATCAAAGGCACTTCTTCTATCGAGACCACTCTCTGTTCATCCGAGTCCATCGGACCACCAAGGGCTTCCAAGCCCGAGACAATGTTGTCCCAGGGATCCTGAGGAAGTTGATCCTGCGATGTGTTATCGGGCATGATGACCAGCTGGACAAGAATATCCCGTTTGTCTCCGAAGCGAAGATCACCAAGGGATGCTTCGGCATCGCGCCCCGTTGCGCGTTTTGTGGTTTGGAGAGCACCGCTGATCTTGTGAAACTTGGCGGGCGATCCCTCAGGCAGTTTGAGCTTGAGCTTGACGTTCTGATGTGACAGAGTCTGCATGCTGCCGAGACATCCCGCAAGACACTCCCGGAGCATCATCCAATCCTTGACATAGGTGTATGATGCCTTTGTCCTTGTTGACAACTCAATCATGGTGTCTGGCTTGTGCGTCATGCCTAAACCGAACGAATGAATGGTTATCTTGGCTGCCTCTGCGCGAGACACGACGAAATCAACACTGTCTGCGTCGGATGTTGATGCATCGCTGATCAACATAATGGTGGCGATGGGGTTGTTGTATTTACGGCCCATGAGGAGGTCCATTGCAACGTTAGCACCCTCGACTACGTCCGCCCTGTAACTCTTCTGGCCAACAGGCTTTACGGAGTTGAGGACGTTGTTCCAGCCGGGCCATGCCTTTGTCGTCATCCCCACGATTGGCACACCACCGCCTGATGATCCAAATGTTACAAGACCCATGCGATCGCGGTCACCAAGAGTATTTACCATGAACCGCAGAGCATCACGTACAAGGTTGATCTTGACGCCTTGCATTGATGCCGAGATAGGCACCACAACCACCACATCCACTGGTACGTGAATTGAGGGCAGAAGTGGGCTGCGCCCGAAGTTGGTGTACTCAGTTGGAGCTGTTGTCGCTGACTTTGCACCGCCCCACGAGGAGGCAAGGGATGATACCCGCTCTGGGCGAGCAGACCCATTCCGGTGCCAGTCCTCCTCGTCCGCCTCTGAAAACTCTCCACGATCGTACTCGGGGCTGCGAACGGGCGAAGTTTCTATTGCGTTGAGGTCCAGCAGCGCTTGTTGCCACAGTTTGAGCTGGTTTCGGTTCTCGAATCGGAGGTGAAACTGAGGAAGCTCTGTTACCGATAGGCTGAGAGTCAAGATGTTCTCATCAATGTTGCCAGTTTCAGTCACCTCGTTGAGATGTTTCTTGATGAGAATAGACCCCTTGAGCGTGCAGCGTGTGGTTTTACGTGGTGCATTCTCATCCTCCCACTGTGACGGCGCTGGTTGGTTAGACTTCTTCTCCTTGACGCAGATAAGCATCTCGGCGAATAGGAAGCACTCCAACTCTTGCCAGGAGACCTTGTCTTTGCCCACACGGAGCGTTCCGTATAACCGGAGCTTTCCAAATCTAGAGTATGCAAGTTAGAAAACCGTTGAGCCCGATATCCCTTGAAACCTGGTTCCCGGGACAGAAAAAGTGGGCACAGATGCAAGTCAATGATAGATAATACATACCGGCTAAAATCCAGGCCATGCCAGTTATCAACGCGGCTACGCAAGTTCTCGGTCATCTCCGCCAATACCTCGGGCGACTCGTAAGGATAAAAGCGCGGGGCGCTCCTCGTAGGTGATGACGGCAGTCGCACAGGCGGCTCCTCCGGCCTTGGAAGGGGTACCGATGGAGGTGGCGCATTTTGCAAATCCGCTGGGTCAGGCCGCCATTGGTTGTCTGGAACCTCGACTGTGACCAAGCAGGTCAAAGTTTGCTGCTGCCGTGACCGGTTGATGGTTGGAAACTCGGACCGTACTGTTACCGTCGGTGCAGGAATGGGGTTTCGAGTAACGGCTCGGGGGCTTGCCAGAGATGTCTCCATTGCTTGTACATCATAATCGTGGCGTCTTGGTGGCCCGCTTTGCATCGTTTCAGGGTATCCGCCGGATGAAGTCACGCCCGTTGCTTCGCTGTCGCTCCTCGTGTGTCTAGGCGCATTGTACCGGTGGTCTGAAGGCGGGGCTTCCCGACTGTCACGACTATCCCGCTGGCTACCTCCTCCGTTAACGGGCCCGCGATGGCTATTCGATCCTGGAGCACCGGGTCTGGCACTCGACCCACGGCTTTGTGGCCGTTCTTGGTCGTTCCAATGCTGCGTTGTTGGTGTTGGGGTGCCCTGCGACCGGGAATCATTCACCGATACAGCACGCACCATATTGCTGATTTTCTCTGTTTTCCGCCCATGTCAGCAACCAACTCCAAGGCACGGTGTGTTCTGAATTCCTTACCAATATCCAACACATTTCCTCCTCGGCTTGTATCTAAATGAAGAGGCGCGTTGCATGTTGGGCAGTACTGCGAATCGAACTCGCGAATGAACTCGTAGAAGCACGCTTCGTGGGCAACGTGCGTGCATGAGAATTGCAATATCCTCTCTCCGCGGAGTGTATGTTCCAGAGGTTCCTCGCAAACGGCGCATTCGCTCCCTACAAAGGTGCGCTCCCGGCGCGACCGAGTCCTGTCCGAATTCATCATGCCTTGTTGTGTCTGGTTTCTAGGGATGCTCCCGCGCGAATTATTGGAGCTCACAGATTGTGTGGAACGGTGTGATGGTGCGTGTATTGTGCCAGATGCGATGGAGTGACCTAGAATTTTCCGAACACACAAATCAGCCGGCTTATCCTCCTCTGAAAGGGGACTTGGTGCCGATTCCCAGTGCCCAGTCTGGCGGAATGCAGCCGTGAGGGTACGGCGCAGTCAGATCAGAAGAGTCACCAGAGTCGGCAAAGTCACAACGGCCAAGTGAGAGGGGGCGCTGGGAACCTACTCTTCTCCGGGTATAACGGCGCACCGTACGACCTCGCAGTGGTCGCGGCGCTATTGCTGCTGGCGTTGTAGTTGTAATTGGGTCGGTCAAAGTCTGTTCTCCAGCCGCTGCCGCCACCAGACCGCACCGTCGAGGAGTCGGACCCGCCTAGACCAAACTCTTGGAGGAACGAATTCTCGAGGCCCTGAGGTTTTCGCTGTTTATCCTTGCCAAATCCGTAACTGTGTTTGGCGTGCGATCTCCTGAACATGTGGGGATGTTGTGATTAAGGTTTGCGACGAGGATCAGTGTTGTTTATTTGCTGTGCGTTTGCAGTAGCCTTGCGATTGAAGTTTATGTGGAAACTAGGCCGCCTTCGTTTCGGCTTTTTGGGAGCGGGGGATCTGCTTGGATGTTGGTCGGCAATTTTCTTGTAACAAACTATTAAGGTCGTCTCTCTCTCGTCGGTTCGTCCCAGAGGATTTGTTTAAGGAAGGGGGGCCTTGTCGTTTCAGACGGCTGTATCAACAATGCGGGAGGAGGTTGTAGTGTAAGAAAATGAGGCGGGAGAAGAACTGGCAGAATTTCCCTATTGCCGATCGAGTGGCCCCTGATCTGATCTTGAGGAAAAAAGCGTGTAGACAGCAGGAAGATCTTGTCAGCCGAAATAACGGTACCCTTGGCGCTGGGGTAGACTGTGATCTTTAGCAGTTGGTAATTTGTCCGATGGCAACGTCGCGGTTGTTCAAGGTGACGCTGGGGAAGTGATGGGGGGACGCGGTACCAAATAAGACCTCGGAGCGGCTGTCGTTCCTGATGTGATCCTTCAAGCGCGGCTGCCTGTGGTTGGTTGTGCGGGAAGAAAAAGTGAGAGCCCTATAGGTCCAAGGAAAAGAAGGATATGGAAAATATTATAAAAGCAACGAGATATTGTATGTATGGATGGGTGTGACAGAAAGTCTATACATGCATGGATGAACCAGGGCAGAAGCAAGGGAAAGAGCGCTCAGGGAGAAACACTTTTTTTCCGAGTGTTTCTGTCCCATCTGCTTCCTGCTCAGGTTCCGTCAGCGGCAGCAGCCCACACACACCGAAGGTCGCTCGGTATCACACGAGGGAGGGAGGGGAAAAACGGGGAGGAGGAAGGAATGAAAAGGGCCCAGAGAGGAGCGACAGAAGACTGCCCTGAAGAGGAAAGGGAGGCTTTGGTTCCCAGTCGGCCGGGGCCCAGCAATTGGCAAGACGTGCAGCAGGGCATCCTGGTCCCTGTCCCCTGGTCTGGTTGCGCTTTTTGCAATCCGTGGGTTACTTCTGCAGTGGGGTAGGTTCGTCGGAGATTCTTGTTCTTCGACTTGTCTTTTTTCTTTTCTTTCTTTTTTTTCTTTTCTGGAATTCAGGGGTAGGTACCCCGTACAGTACATACACAATGAAGAAACCAAACCACCACCGTTATGGGTGATGCAACAATACCTACCCAACAAACAAAACATGAACCAAATAAAACGGTCGATCGGGACCGTTCCATTTTTTCCCTCGTCCTCCACTGGGACCGTCCTGCGATACTACTGTACAGAGTCCGTGCCCCCGGATGGCATCCCTCACTCCATTCAGCACTGCCATTGGTGATGGGGCAGCGATATGGCACATGGAGGATTCTCTCTGCAGTCTGCAAGCTGTGGCCAACAGTTTGCTCGATCATGAGACATTCGACGCAGAGAGGAGAGACACTAATAAATCTCGGTCATTTCAGCAGCACGCACGTGGGAGTGGAAACCTGCTTGGAACAAGACTCTCCACCACAACCCCTGGATGCATCTCATCAGCGTACTGCGAGAACGGGAAGCCTTTTTGGTGCCAGAGCCCAAAGATTCAACTCCCGGCTGAGCAAGGCAGGGGTTGTTTTGTTGTGTTCTTGATGTTTTATCGAATACTACAAATTACACTACACCCAACCCAGACACGCCAGATCAGAAGAGGTGTGCTTGCTGACTGAACAATATAAGCAAAATATGGCACGGATTGGTCTAGCTTTATGCACAAATATCAACAGAATGACATTCCTAATCTTTGTGGCTGCTGACTCGAAGCGCCTCCAAGCTCAACCAGCGCTTCAACTTCACCTGTGGTCTGGCGGCTCGTATAATGGCCTCTGAGCAATAAGGGCAGTTTTGCCCTTCTCGTCCTCTCTGTTCTTCTCTACAGTTCAATATCGGCGTACGCTCCGGACCATCATATGCAGTCAAGAAACGGACTGGGCTTGGCACTAGCCCTGAGCGCCACTCATCATCATAGGTGTAAGTGTCTCTCACCCCAGTCGAAAGAGAGCCCAAGGACGACAACCTTCGTGGGCAGGGAGTAGATTACCAGATCAAAACAATACAAGGCTGACTATTTGGGCACAATAGAACAATGAAATGAGCCCCAACGCACTAGCCTCTCTTGCATAATAAGCTCGGCAATCTGCACGTTGACGACCACAACAAAAAATGGGACCATCCAAAAGCCAGCAACATACGTTCAGCATCAACAGCTACGGTTCCATCATCAAGCCCCAAGTTAATGGTCGGACCCACCGGTACCGTTGTGAGGCTTGCCTTTATGATCGTGTATATTCTAGACTTGAGGAATTCGGAATGAAATCTACACCATCGAGTTGTCTGGCAGAAAATCGGGCCTATTGGGGGCGGCGTGGAATCGTAAAACAACTTCCTCACTACCTCATAGATTATATTTGGCAGAAAACGGGTTTCTCCGAGCATCATCTGAGAAAGGATGCCTCCCGTTGGAATGGGCAAGAAACCGGCTATATGATATGTGCCACCGGCGCCGTGTTGATGCTTCTTGGTGATCCACTGAATGAAGTCACCACATCGCCTCCCTTTTCACTCTTCAAAGTTGTTGCAAAGGCATCATCATCATCATCCTTCTTTTTGTTCCTCCCCACGCCGCTGCCAATCTCTTCGACACACTTGGGATCTGTTTCGGGAAGCTGGATTTGAGGGTGATGGTGTCATTGCATTTTTCATGCATGCATGGAAGCACCCATGGAACATGGTAGACCACTGCCGGCCGGTGTGTGGCTCAGGTACCAGTTCCAGGCTTCCAGCACATGTATCCCACCATCGCTGTCCTTTTACGGTAAATCATCAGGTCGTTGTGCTTTCTTTCGACAAATTCACTGAGGTGCATATGGTGTTGGAAATCCTTCCCCGGCACAAGTTCATATCTGAACAGGGGGCGGGCTCCGGTTGACGAACGAAACAAAAATGGCCGCGGAGGATCGCTCGGAGGGAACAATGACCTGCAGCAGAGTCATACCGTCTCACATCACCCACACTTTCTCACCAGTTACAATAACCGCGCGTACCGTCACACCCGAGCGTTTTTGACCGACCCTCCGCTTGGGTCGGGTAATGGGTCGAATCGGAACTGGTTCCACGAGACCCATTCGGCCAACAAAACGGAATCCCTTCACTTACAGAGTTTGAAATACATGAAAAAAGAAACAGTCAAAAAAGAAAACACTGGCTCACGATAACTTGCGCAATTTTTTTTTTTCGTTTCTTATTTCCCCCTTTCTGTTGCAGACCCCTCTAATGAAACAAAAAAGGAAAAAAAGTACCTCAGAAAAGAAAAATTTCCATGTCCAATGAAATTTTGGGTGAAAAGATACCAACCACCACAAAATCCACGCCTTCGCCGCTGCGATGCATCGCTTCTCCCCAGCCATACCGGAAGCGGGGTAAATGATTGAAGGGAGATTATTTTTTATCCCCTCTTGTAATTCCGTGGGGAGGAGGAGCTGATGAAGTGGTTTGCAGAGATAACGTCCGTATGTGTGGAATCCTTTCTGGCCAGCAAGGGGACGAAAGAAGGAGGTCCAAGAAAGCAAACAAAATGCAATCCCATCCCCTCTCAGACCATTGAAATTAATCACTCGATTCTATCCGTACGGATAATAGTCCCAAATCACATTTTCAAAAGTAGAAAAAAATGATTAAAAGACAATAAGGGACACTAAAAACGTGCGAAGTGACAACACCCTGTAACCTAAGCATTCAATAGGTTGCAGTATTAAACCTCTTACATGTAAAAAATAATGTTGGGTAAAATGAGGGCCAATACAAACAGGAAAAGAAAGCATGACGGACCGTCGGGCTAACGATGAAGAAAAAACCTGGAAGATTTGAAGAAACTCGAGCCTAATCCTGAAGAAGTTTGATGGGACACGGGAGCAGCCGCGAATCAAAGACAAGAAGCCCAGTGCAATGTAATAAACTTGGGTTTTAAACGTGCATCAAGAAAAATTGTTTTTTTGCTGACCACCATCTTTTCAACTTTTTTTTCGGCCCCGAGAACTTGGTTCCCCATCTCCATACTGTTTCCAAACTGCCGGATGAACTGTAACGACACACATTTTCTTATATTACCATCATCCCTTACGGCATATAATATAAGCAAGGTACAGAGTAGGGTTGTAGAGAATGTGACCGACCGACCACGAGATTCCTTTGTCGGTCATCAACCCGCCTTTTTCCTGACTCATGAAACAAACAAAGCAAAGAAAAGAATTACGACTTACTTGGTTGACAGTATGAATACTATACCAAAAGCCATAGGTTAGTGTCAGGCTGTCAAGTAGAGGGGCACGAAGGGGAAATGGAAGCTCAACAGACGAGATCGTCGTCGATCACACACAAATCTTAATCTCTTCCATTTCCCCTTACCCGATCCCAGTCAAGAGAAAACAAAATCTCGGCCTAATATCAAAACAATAAGCTTTTTTCTTTCTGATCGTGAACCAAACAGATCTACATTATTCCTAGACAGTTTGAATCAAAAACGCCCGAGGAAAACGTCTCTCCTTGTCTTCCGTTTTACCAGGCGGTAGTTGGGAGGGGACGGGAGGGGGTTGGGGAGGTGGGAAGCGCTCGCTTAATTTTTTAACGACTCCAAAGCAAAGCAAACAAAACAGAAAAGAAGAAGAAAAAAGAGGGAGAGAGAAAGGGAGGGTATCAGTGCAGGAACGTATCCTCCAACCGAATGTCACTTTCTCTCTGGCAAACATTTTGGACCTGAATGGACGTTTCTCATCGCTCTCGGGTTCGGATGTCTGTGCGACGCGAAAAGTACCACGTTCCCCGCAAAACACTTGAGTGGAACCGGGGAAAACAGGTGGGTGAAAAAAGTGATGCCATCGTGAGTCTGGGTTATTAGTATTGGCATTGGGGCCAAGTGATGCGGCTGTTTAAATGATTGAGAGGGAACGAACCACTGGGTGTTTGACGCTATCTTATTCCCGGTGAACAATAAGTTAGGTATATCACCATCAAGTGACTTTTGCTTATTGATATAACCCAATAACCGGAATATACTATAATAGTCGTGAGTGTTATCACCAAGGTTTATACAAGAACCAAAACCAAACGGATATTGCAAGAAATTTCTTTTTTTCTCTCTCTCCTTGACCGCCAGACAATCTAATTGTTCACAAACAAACAAAGAAAACAAAAGTACGACAAGCTTGCGAGCGAGCCAGAGATGAAAAAAACGTGGTATGTGTGTTCCATTCAACCAGAACCAGGACATCTCTGGGCCTCGACCACATGTTTCGGCATTGCTCAAACACCAATATGCGGGGTTGAGATGAGGAATGCACACCGCCAGTATAAATTTGTACAGTATCATCGTTTATTCGGAGGGGAGGGTTTCATCAACAATGAGCGAATGATACTTTAAAGTAAAAAAAGTGTGGTGGACTGGTGGTGACTCTGGTGAGGTGTGGGTGTGAACCGCTTCTGCTTTCAAAAACGGACCAGACGACCTAATTAGGAATAGCTTCAACAAATGCTTTAAACAATCTACGGATAACTTTTGCACCTTTTGTAACCGAAAAAAATACACACCGAGAGAGATGAATGACATTTGACGAGAAAAAAAAAAGCCACATTCGGTGTGTCTCGGTTAGGTAGTTAGATCAAAAAGGCGAATGCCGAAACCATCTTCATGTTCTTCAAATCATCATCACTCAAGCGACCTATCATGTGTTATATATACCTAGCCGATCTACATTAGTCTTGCATAACGCACAGGCACAGTGTATGTGTGTACGTGCGTTTGCAGGAACCAAGAAGAAAATGACAAATTCTTGTTTTCCCGCGCGCAATGATATCGAAAATAATTCTTCATCGCTGGTAGAGATCAACATAGTGTGCGCAAGGACCTTTCCCACGCCTCCCAAGCTTTTCCAAGGCTGTGATATCAACTTTCTTCCTGCCGAACAGGCTGCAGAATGGGCCAGAATGATTGAATAAAACCCCACACTATTCCCGGTTTGTACAAAACTTGTAATCTACACTAAATCGGGATGAAAACTGGTGATGAGAGAGAGCAGGGGGTTGGGAAAGAAACATTCTAGCCTCTCCGTAGTTGGGTGATAATGCTTTAGCGTTGTGATATGAAAGGTCATGGCGTACACATGAGGCGTCATCTAAGACATCTGGGCATGTCACTGATATATCGTGATATCTTCTTCGAGTTTGATGTGTCTCTCATCAGTTTGCGCAATGACCTTGCTGATCACAAAACGTGGTCTTGCATACTCAACAAAATCAGTAAAGATGGTAGCGATCAGCTGTATACCGTCAGAACGACAGCTCACAGATATCACCATCCCTTACGCCACAGGTTTCATCTAAACACTCACATACACGTCACAAGACACCCCGCGGGACCTCCTGACTGTTTGGTCTAAGCCACCTTTTTTGTATTTCTTACTCTTCAAATAGACAAAGTAGACAATTATCTAGCACACACACTCTCTATGTATATCCCTATTTTTGATTAAAGCATGCTAATAAATTGCTTCCCTCCTTCAGTCCTCATCCCAGTTCTGCAAGAAGTCAGTTAGTGATCAGATGTAATATTCAGAATGAGAACTTGAAAAACTCACCTTGTTCGGTCCAGGAGGCTTGGGTCCACCAGCCTGTCTGGCAACAATGATTTGGTCAACAGACAATACCGTCCTGGCGGCCTCGGTAGCAAGCTTGATGGCCCACTGCTTAGTAACCAACAGATCCAAGATGCCTTCCTCCTCGGCATCCAGAGTGCCGGTGCCGTCCTCGTTCTAGAAGTAGAAAAATTAGCGTCAAGTGCCGAGAGAGAAAAAATTGCAATTTACATACCTCGATATCAACACCAGTAGACCACCCATCCTCCTTCTGATGGGCAGCATATAATCTGCTCAGAATCTCAGTGGCATCCAAACCAGCGCTCTCAGCAAGAGTCCTGGGCACAACTTCGAAAGCCTCGCCGAACTTCTTGATCGAGTACTGGGGCAAACCCTGAGTCTTGTCACCGACTGCTTGTATCCTTTCAACGAGCTCAATTTCTGTAGCACCAGCACCAGGAACAAGACGGGCGTCCTTGGTAATGGCCTTGACAACATTGACACCGTCATCAACGGCGCGCTCAATGTCATCCAAATGGTTTTGAGTGGCACCACGGAGCACGAGAGTAGCCGTCCGTGTTTGCTCATCCTCCTGTCTGAAAACAGTAACACGGTCGCCACCAATCTCCTGCGTCTCAACGACGTCAATGTTGCCCAACTCGTCAGGCATGGGAGCACCCAGCCGGGCGAGGGGAGTGGCACCAACAACTCTGCACACCCGTCTCAACTCGAACTTGCTGAGAATCTTGATAACCAGAATGCCGTAGCGGTTGAGGTAGTGCATAGCCAGCTCACCGACTGTAGACCCAGCGATGACAACACGAATGCCAACGTCATGAAGCTCCTTGATAGCTGCCTCCAGTTGGTCCTCCTCACCCTTTGTAAAATTCAACATCTCCTGGGCGTTGTGTAATAACACAGTACCCTTGGTCTCGGTCTGGCTGATGTCGATGGGGCAGGTGAAAACACCGACCTTTGCCTTCTTGGCCTTCTTGATCGATCCATCAGGCTCCTTGGGGAAAACCATGCCCTTGACGACACGGCTCTGCTCCAAGCTGCTACCCATAATCTTGACCACGCGAATGTTGTCAACGTTGAAGTTGGCGGGATTCTTGGGGAGAACGGCAAGGACGGCCTCAGCAACAAGGTTGGCGAGGAAAACCTCGTTACCATTTTGCTTGCTGGCGATGACGGTACGGATGGCCTTGCTGAGCTCCTCCTGCGACCTCAGGTCCTCCACCTTGTCAATCTCGAGCTCCTCGAGGAAGTCGAGAGCAATTTTTTGCGCGCGCTCGTAGCCGGTAACGATGTCGGAGGTCTTGAGGCCCATGCGAAGGAGCTCCTCGGCCTTCTTAAGAAGCTCGCCCGCGAGAACAATGACAAGGTTGGTGGCATCGCCCATCTCGGCCTCTTGCTGCTGACTGGCCATGACCAGAAGTTTGGCGGCGGGGTGTACAACATCGAGCTCGCGGAGAATAGTGGCGGCATCAGAGGTGAGGATCATCTTTTGGAGGTGGTTGATGACAATCTTGTTGCGGCCATAGGGACCCAACGACGTCTGCACCGTCGACGAGATTGCGCGGCAGGCATCGATATTTCGCAGGACGGCGCCATCTTCGGAGTCGTAACTATAGACAAAGACAAGAGAGTCCTGGGTCAGATAAACGTTGAAGTTGTGATGCGTCGAGGAGATGCATGTGTATACGGTGTGTAGACACCAAGTGTGGGATGGCGGGGTAGTTGGGGATTAGGGGGCATCATGATGGAAAAAAAAACATACTTATTATAACCTCCCTTGAACAGGCCGGCATTCGGCGCGTTCGGAATGTTTAAAGACATGACGAAAGTGTTGACAATACTCGCTGGGGGTTGAGTGGTTGAGATACAGCCTTCTGGTAGATTTTGGCTGGTAGCTCCTTTTGGTCGGGGATCAGAGAGCTTGACCCGTTGCCCACTGTGGATGCCCTTTAAAAAAGTAGATGAACGTCAACAAAAACGGCAGCCTTGGCCCCGCATTCATCAAGGTAGCTTTCCACAGTGACCCCTGTCGAACGCTGGTTGAATGAGTGGGTCCGCCACACGCCAGCCTTGTTACTTTCCAACATCTGTTCGCGAGCCCAGTTCCTCATCATCAACATCAAAGTTTTAAAAGGCAATCTTATCCAAGCATTTTCAGCGCACTCTAATTAACGCCATTTCCACCCACAGCAGATCTTCCAACGTCAGGTACCGCATAGGTATCTGTCAGACTTTTGTTTCTCACAATGGCTCCAGGTACGCACTTTCTCTCCCTTTCCTCTATTCTCCGTTTTTCATCACACACATGTACCCATAACCTCCATCATGTCCGACCAATCCAGACACGCGCTGCCCTTATTCAGCTCGATTAACACAATTGAAACAGGCCCAGCAATTCCACCACCACTCCCTCCTTCCGTAGAGGAAGCATATCGTCGAAAATGTGTTCAGCTTCGCACACGAACCCTTGAGGTTGAGGCTGAGAACGAAGCCGCCGTGTTGCGTCTCACACGTTTGCAACGTCAGGTCGATAAGATGCGGTTGGAGCGCGCGTTCTTGCTGGAACAGCTCGCAAAGAGAACAAGCACCAACGTCGAAGACTCAGAGGGCAGCCCCAGCCCACCGCCTACAGTAAGTATACAACCTACCGATTCTCCTCGACAACCTTCAGCACAGCGTCTTGACACAGTGTCAACAACAGCCCAAGGAGAAGCCCCTACGGCTTAAGAGAGGTCATAGGAAAGCCTCTATTTTGCCCGATATTAACGCGACAACATCAATCGCCGGTGGAAGCAGCACTGGCGGTCCTGCGGGTTCAACCTTCATCAACCAGCATACGCACAACACACAATCGCCACTCTCCGATGCGTTTTCAACTCAACCGACCAACGGGCTGTACAGCAACAGCAGGCTTGGGCCACCACCTAGGGAGCCTCCCTCCGCTTTCAACATGTATTGCGATGCCAACCGTACCTCAATGACAGAAAAAGCAGAAGAAGCCAATGATGGCACAACTGTTGAGGATCGGCTAGCTAGCGGATGGAAAGCCCTCGAAGAGAGCAAGAAGGAAGAGTTTGTGTCCCAAGCCGATGAGGCCATGGCCACATACAAGACGAATAAGGTTGCTTGGGATGAGGCAAGGGAGAAAGAAGATCAGGAGGCCGAGGAAAATAGCAGCAAACAGCAGCAAGGCAGTACACAGGATGTCGAGATGGCAAACTATGACACAGATGACCAAGAAGAGACCACGCAGGGTGGTAATGGCGGTATTGACAAGGGAGATGATTAACTTGAGCTCCTCAGTCAAATCATTTTGACGACGTCTGATCCACTCGCTCAGGAGTTAGGATCGGGGGGACCATTGTGGAGTGTTCCCTAGGGCCATAAACAAGCAGTCGTGGAAATGATCTGCGTCCTATGAGAAAGGCCGCTTCGCCAATTCCATACTCGGCTCCTTTATCAACGATTTTGATATTACAGCGCTTCGTTTGCAGTTGGCCTTTCTTTCTTTTTTGGTGGGGGCCTGTCATAGATGGCTAGGTTTGCGGTGGATTGCGAAGTGAAAACAGCGTTAAAGAGATTTTCTCAGTACACATGAGTTTTTTTTCTTTCGCTTCTTGGTTTTATTATTTGGCAAGGTTTTGGAGCAGGGAGTTTTGACTTCTTTGTTATTTTTACACGACGAGCTTAATTAAAAGGAGCTAGTTTCCTTTTTCTTTCCCTGCGACAGGGCTGTAGTTTAATACAGCGACGTGAAATGAAGTTTTTAGAACCGCAGGAAGTGAAGCTATATATGTGTTTGCATCTTTGTTTTTGTCACGGTGATTTTTGGTATATTGATGAGAAAAAGTTTCTCGATAATATAAAGACCCCCAAGCAGCAGCTTGAAGAAGCATTTAAAATCCCCCAGTACATCAAAAACATTTTCTCTGCAGCTTCGGTTTCTTGCTTCTGCTTTCTTCGCACGATATATCTCGTTAACTATAGAAGTATGCACAACAGCTGATTGAGTGTATTTGCTTGTTAGTAGTAAATCATCTATGTACTTGTAATGATGGGGATATCTCTTTGTATGTTGGTATTCACTACAATGCAATTTATCACCTCCCACAATGCCGGACCATCTTTTACCACCTATGATCCTTACCCCTTAACCCTTAACCCGCCCAAAGCCCAGGAGTTCTCCCTTCTCGCCGGTTGCCTGTGGTGTATTGTGGGAGGTGACATACAGCATTGGGTATCCACCAAGAACTCCCCGAAGAAAAGAGCCAGCTATCTAGATATCTACGTCCAACGTTTATTACTCCTGAAATTTACAAAACACTTGTTTATAGAAGGAATGTCTGAAGGATATATCATCTGTCGCCAAAAAAAAAAAAAAAAAAAAAAAAAAAGAGAGATCTCTCATGAATCCCGAACATTTTGAGGGTGCCATCAGATCCATTCCCTCTCTTTTTCTCCCTCTCTTTTTCTTCCTTTTCTGTGACTTGGATTCACCTGCTCCATTCAAGTTAGGGAAAGGTCCAACACACCCGCGTTCCCTATCCGCACCTTGCCCCCATACTTCTCCCAAATCTCATTTTTGCGCTGACCTCCCGCAAAATCCTCGGTCCACTTTGGAATACAGGGGCCAGAGTTGCAACTAGGGGCTATCACAGACCCGGTCTTCCTGAAACCATTGACGGCATTATTGAACTGTGAGAAAGCTTCCATCTTGATGCCGTTGATGTTCTGTCCTCTTGGGCTTGTTGTGCCTGCCACTGAACTCCTTTCCTTCGTAGAGAAAGGATCGACCATGCTAAACGGGTCTAATTTTCTTGTCGTATCCTTGATAATAATGTCAGATTTACGACCAGGAAGATCTGTGTCGCTGCTGAGAAGGCATGACATGTTAAGAGTAACTGTTGTTCTGGTCACACGACCTCGGCATTTGTTGTCGTATGTGCTTCTTCGTAAGGCTCGTTGGACCAGATTCCCGAAGACCATGGCCGTCATCCAGCTGTCGTAACCGGCATCATGGGCTGCTCCGCTTGCGGCCTCGGCATCGATAGAAAGAAGGTCAATGGACTCAATGATCTCGCTTTCCAGAGAAAAAGACCCTTTCTGATTAGAAAGAATCTGGTGCAGCCTTGAGAGGTTGACATGGTTTCCAAAACCTAGCTCCATTGCCATGTGTTTCGTATCGACGAGTTGAGGCCAGAGAATTTTCGCCCTCGATTTGAACTCGGCAAAAGTGGGTGGCAAGTTTCCGACAAAGGTCTGGTACAAAAAGCAGAGATCGAAATACTGGTTGTGGCCCACGAGGATAGGTGGCCTCTCCCTGCGCTTCTTCTCATATCGTTGTAGCCTCTTCCTCATTTCAATACGCTCAGTGATGGTGGGACTATGGTCGGCTGGGAAGAGCAAGTCGACGTCGATTCTTCCGGCAAAGTGTCCGCCCACAAGGGCCTCGAAGATGAATAGAAAAGCTAGCAACAGCTGTCAGTATATCCTGTCGCTGCCCAAATTGTTTTCATGCGCCTACCTGTCTGCCGGCTCACAACCTGGATGCGAGTCCTTCGTTCATGCTCCCACTCCTTTCTCTGTTTTGGATCCCACATGTAGACTGAGGCCTCCTCCTGATGGAAACTAATATAACAATCAGGAAACTCTGTCTTGACTAGCTGCCTCAGGGCATCGTTCAAGCTGCGTTTTACTTTCTCTGTGGCGACTTGGTGGGAGGATGTTTTGATGACGACGTAACTGCCCGAGTTTGGGTAGGCTTCGATCCAAGAAGCTATTTGCTCGCGAGCCCGATCACAAGTTGTCTTGGTCAATACGTCGAGGGAATTGAGGTCACGTTTGCCGTACTCATTTTCGGAATGATACGTGATATAACGCTCATTTGCCTTGAGTTGCTCGATGCGGCTCAGGTAGGGGACACCGTGGACGAATGCCTTCTCAAACGAGAAGCCGTGTTGTTGGAGGAAGAGAAATGTCTTGTATGAGAAGGTTACCTTCCTGTCAATCAAGCGGGCCAAGTCTTGGGATGACTGGGTGAAGAATGGCGTTAAATGAATCGAATATGTTCGTGATTTGTATTTCTTCTGGTCAGCATCGTAAAAGAAGCAGGTCATGCCTATCTGCACAATCTGGAAAGTCTGGGCGGCGGAGCGAGTCATCTGGTATGCGTCTTCGTGTGGGCGTTCTGGGTGTGTCTGGATTGCTTCGCCGGTGATTCCTGTCATCTCTAGGTCGTATGAGATGTACTCAGCTGTACAAATGGTGTCGAGAAATGCTGGGAGTTCCCTCCAGAAATTGTGGGCGTTGATATCCATGGTGGGGGGTGGTTTGGCTGACGATGCCGATGGATCCATATTGTTGGTGGTGTTGTGGTCAATGGAAGATTCTCTAGGTCAGGATAGAAGAAGAAAAAAAGTGTAGGGATAATATACTTGTTCTACTGTCTGTGGGGTCGCTGTGTTTTGAGAGTCAATTTCGAGGCCGAAGCTAGTGATTTGGGGGAGAAAATGAGTGAGTTTCATTTAGGCACTCCAAGCTACAGGTACAAAAACCCTTCGTGCCTTCCCGTACTGAGTCTGTGTTCTTCAAAATTCTGCACAAGCTTCCTGGAGGAAGGAACCATACATCCACCCGACCAATGTACAAATCTCACGCAACAGAGCTGTTAACAAGAAGAAAATGGATGATTTTGAGTATGATCAGAGTGAATTGAAATCTTTAAACCGTGGTGCTTGCTAGACAAACTGTCAAACCCATCTTCTGACTCTTGAGTAGTTACTTCCATGGACTGCTTTTAAATTTTAACAAAGATTGGCTTTACAGGCAAGCATCGAGATAAATATTTACAATAACTTAAATTAATGTTGATTAGATAGATGCTGACATTAGAAGCCGAAGTACGACAACCCCTTAAATGGTTAGCACGATATATATATTTTTAAATAGGTATTTTTATTCAAGGAATGGCTATTTATTTATAAAAACCCCCTTTTATTATGATAAATGCTTTTTCCACATAAATCAGGCCTATTTAAAACAAACAGGCGATTTCGGTTTCTAAAAGGCGTGTCGATAATCATGTATTGGGTTAACAAATATCCAAGGGGAGGAAATCAGGGGTACAGTTCTTGCACTGTAGCAACCACTGTACATGTACATATCAACCTCCACCATCTTTTTCACTTTTCTCAGACCGCTGGATCGTGTCTTTTCTTCCATTGTTTGAAGAAAAACAGGTTTGCGCACTTCGGAAAATCCAATTCAGCGCAAAAAAATAATTCCGATTCATTTCCATCAAATCACGTGCAACTCCCAATTTTGTGCACTTTCTTTGCTTCCTTCCCAATTGGGTGCCAACACAGATGTCAGCTTCACTTTGAAATTTTAGGGCGACAACAATTTGCACAGAAATCACTCATAAAGAACAACTGTTTCATTCCTATTTCAAATAATTCACAAAAAAGAACAGAAAGAAAAGTCAAAGCCCAAATATTAATTCCTTCTCACAATGGTCGTGGAAAAAAAAGGCAAAAAAAGCATCACTTCATCGTCATCAATCATCAATTTACTTCAAGTCCTCACGCCGACATATCCCTGATAACGCCTTGCCGGTCTGGAAGCGCCCAAGAACTCCTCCCGAAACGTAATGTCAACTCCGGAATCCCTCCTAGCCCTGTTGGCCTTGCCGGCATACCTATCCCTCTCCCTATCCCTCAACAATCTCTCTTCCTTCTCTCTGCCTGTTTCCTCATACCTGTCTCTGTCATTATATCTCCTCCTCTCGCCACCAACAACCCGCTCCTCCCTAGTAGGTGAAGACGAGATATAATAATACCGCTCCGAAGAAGACCCCGATGATCCCCGACGATGATTGTCACGAGAGTCAGAAGTCACATCAGACGGACTGGGTGTTCTCTCACCACGATAGTAGCTCTCATCCAACGAAACGAGTTCATCATCGAACCGTAGTTGCTGACGTTCTCGCCTTGCAAGACGCGCTCTCTCAAGCTCCGAGAGGTCCAGACTAGACCTGCGCTCTCGACGATCAAACTGAAGGTCGAGGCTACCACGACGGCGATCAAGGATCTCCACAGGGACGAGATGACGAACTCCTGAGCGTGGAGGGTGCATGGGAGACAACGTAGCCCGCCGCAAAGGACTGCGAACACGCTGATGGGGAAGGGCACTCTTGGGAGGAGATGATGAGACGGCGGCTGCCGCGATACGTTCTGCCATGATGATTGCATCTTCCCTGGCTTCTTCACGCTCGTCTGCCCGACCAGCCCTATATGCGCTTGAGAGAATCTTGTGCACATCTGGTTGGGGCTGTTGGAGGTTGACTTGTACTGGAGGAGCTTGAGGGACAGGAGGGGGAGGGGGAGGGTAGTGTTGGTGGAGGGATGGACGGCGGTCTCGAATGGAGGGCTGGCGCTCCTTGAAATTCTGTCCACTACCCGAGGCAAAGCGTTGCTGTTGATGATGAGGGACATGAACAGACTCGACTGATGTCTGAGATGAGGAGTCATCGTCATCATCGTCATACGAGAAAGGGTCAGAATGAGCTGACTCATCTGTACTGTCCCGAGGAGACTGAGGGCTCCTTCGTGGTGAAGGCTCCCTGAACTTAGGTTTCTTCATGATCCCAGGAAGTGGTGCGCCTCCCACGGGAGGTTTGACTTGGAGAGGAGGCGGAGGGGGAGCCGGCCACTTCCCTTGCGCTTGCCCTATCAAAGGCCCGGAAACAGGCACAGGCACCGGTCTAGGGCTCTGTGAACGACGCTGGCCCTGATTTTGAAGAGGGAGATGGGCCCTGGGTTGATCATGGGGCCGCCCGCCTGTGAATCCAGGGCTTGTTGCTCTAGGGCCGACACCAACTTGAGCTGTGACACTCTGAATGTTGGAAGGAGGAGGAGGAGGCGGCGGCGGAATGGGCCGAGAGTATTGTGCATTCTCAGGGTGGATGGCAGTATGGTGAACATATTGAGGTTGTGGATGTGGTTGGAACTGGGCTCGAGACTCGGTATCCCTCTTTGATAAGAGAGCGAGAGGATCCACATCGTGTCGAGGTGATTTCTTGAAGTAAGCAGTGAAACTGGCGTGGTCCGATGCGACCATCTTAGGCTCTCTCAGCCTCGAATGGCGCCGCTGCGAGGATTGCCTTCTTCTGACCACGTAGATTGTCTCTACCCTCCCGGCATGTCTCGAAGTTCCGCGGCTCCGGCCTCGGTCCTTATCATGGTCTCTATCTCTTTCTCTGGCCCGGTCCTTTGATCTAAGAACCGGGTCGTCGATTTGAACGAGTTCTATATGGTACCAATCATCATCGAAGTTCTGGAGTTCCTCCAGGGTCTTTTCGATGTGGCGTTGCTGGTATGGATTCAACAGCCTCTTCTTCTCGCTCGCCGACTCGCTAGTCTTGTTTAGATTGCGAACTGTTCTGGCAATCTCATGCTTCAAAACCTCTGGAACCTCGGTGCGCATTACCGTAAGCCAAGAAGGCTTCTTCCTCCTGTCACTTCCACTGCTGTAGCCATTGTCCTCATCGAATCTTTCGAAACGATAGGCGCAGTACTCAGACAGGATCTCCCTTGCCTCATCAGAGGTGAGTGGTCGTTCTCTCCTGATATCCGAGATCTTGACGGGAATGTTGGGCTGGGCATGCTGGTTGAGGAAAGGTGAAGAAAAGGGTTGTGTGGGTGATTGTCTGGTGTGGTAGTGATGTCCAGCAAACTGGGGGTTTGCAACAACAATACGAGGGCTTGAGTGGTTTGCATGGGCTTGGGGGTGTGGAGGGAAGCTGCGGGTGCCGGTAGGTGTACCGGCATGCAGAGGCGGTGCCTCACGAATGACGGTGAAGTCTTCAGGCATATTGATGGTTTGTTGATTATCAGTCTGCCTTGGGAAGGGGAGGACAAAATGTCGAAATTATGGATGAAATTTGTCTGCCTTGTGATGGCAATGTGGGGGGAGGTCAACAACTTATAAGAAGATTGATCGTAAATGACAGAAAACTCGACCAGTCTGGCTGACAATCGAAGTTCCTGGAGGAAACTACCACGTTTGGACTCACGGAATGGAAGAAGCCGGGCAACGGCGCGGTCTTTATACACTCGCCCGGCTTGTTTGCTCCACAACAACGACTTGCCTTTTGATACACAACCAAAGGTATCTTCTACGCAGAACAGGGGTGTGTGTGTTGGCCAGTGATGTCGGTAAACCAGGGCGGACATAGTGCTGATCACAAGTGTCACGGATGATCTGTGGGAGGTCAATATGCAGAACGAAAAAAGTATATCATCGACGGGAAGCTACATGAAGGCAACTTGCTTGCCTGCATATCGGATCACAAACTCGGATCTTATTCTTGGACCACGAGACAGGAGCAGTTGTTCGGATACGGTTGTCTGGGAGAAAGGTTACAGCATAGCTCTTTGGTCTAAGTGAGGTATCCTCCATGGGATAGATCACAGATGGACGTATAGGCCTGTCCCAGGAATCCGGATCTCGGCGGGCTATCTAGGATCATACAGAGTACAAGTCAGAGCACACAACCCAACAATATCCAAGCGAGGGATCCGCGACTCAAAATATGAAACGGGAAACAACGACACCTTGCACTGCACATATCAGGAATGTGGCACCCTCTCTCAAGCCCTTTTTGCCTTGCAGGACAGGCGAACCACGAAAAACGAGATGCGAACCACGCAAAGATGGCTCACACATCCCACACCCCCTCCAACGTCGGGCAAGAAGAAGAGGGGAAGCCAAGACATGACTTGCATACTCTTGAGGCCGCACCTTACCCGCACTGATGGGAATTCTGTTGGTTACGCCCGATTTGTTGGTATAAATTGTGGCGTTTTTTTGGCAGAGTATCACAGACTACTCTGGATTAACATAGGTCATTATCTCACGATGACGGGTTAATTTTGAACATAACCTGTATCTGCTGTCCCCCCGTGGTTGCCTCCGTGCCCAACCCAATAAGGTAGAGAAGGAGCAAAAAAAATAGGGTCCTTGAACAAACAAAGGCTACACCTATCACACGTCCCACAACTTGAACAGCTGTTCTGGATGTTGGGATTCGTCAGAAAAAAACACAAGATCATCGTGTACGTGCTCCCGAACCCATGCGCGACCGAGAGAGACGATGAAGAAGCTACCCCTCTTCCTCTGTGGATAAGGATGGTGTTCTCGTTAATCTAACATGCATCGAAAAGGCGTTCATTATCTGCAGTCTCCCGCTCCCAGCTGACTCACATAAACTCCGTATCTTCTGGTTGCCTTTCGGTGGCGTTCTCGGGGCTCATATGCATATGCCGGAGGTGCGGAGCTAACAGACCGTTTTTCCTCCCACACACCTCGCCCGACTACAGTCGGCCCTTTCGCCCGCTTATAGTTGTTTGTTTTGTTTAGCTTCTGCTGATGGATCACGAACAAATCCTTTCGGGTCGAGTTGCCCCCTTCATGCATATGCAGTCTCTTGAATTTTGGACAAGCAGAGAATCGACAGCAAAGACAAATGCATATCAACAGGGCGAGAAACTGAAGGCTGCAATGCTTCTCACCTAGCCAACATCTCAAATTGAATCATCAACGTCCTGAAGATCACGATAAGTTGGTATGTTCATCCAAGGTAGATCAAAGAGGATCGCGGGACGACTGCATACAGTTGTCCGGACGTGAGTGGCCGAGAAAAACCGGATCGTCATCGCCTCCCATCTGTCCGTCTTCACATGCTTCTCTCCCCCTCCTTGCTACCCACCCAACGGAAAAAAACATTATCGTGACTTGATATCGCTCAAATTCATCCGATGTTTACCACGAAAATGTCCAAAGCAGCGGTGAAGTCCAATACCACCCCTCATGATATTCCAAACCCCGACCAACTCTGTTTTCCCTCCTCGCAACCAGAAAAAACAAGCTTGTACCCAAAATCACACCATGATCATTTCCTCATATCCACGGATCACCACATAATTACTGCCCAACCTGCCACGACACATTCCTGTGCCATCCATCTTTTGCCCTTCGGTAAGGTAATCAGGAAATGCTTGAGGAGGACTTCGTGTCGTGATGAACAAACTTTTCATCCTATCAGTTCATGCCCTCACCTTACACATACGTGACAAAGAGATACTTACTATATTCTCTTATCATGACCAGTAGTAGTAGTAGCACTGCATAATTAAAAAAATGGCACATTCTCATTACACAACTGATCAGAATGTCAACATTCACATTCACATAAACATAGACATTACAGCACTTATACGCGCGCGCATACATATCCAGGGGTGGGGGGAGGGTGTCATTACTAATGCATTTTGATCTCATGTAACATGTTTCACTACTATTTTACCTCTTTTTGGACATTTTACGCAATGCCAAAATACGAAAGGGCAAAATGTATACGTAGGGTAAGTAGTGTAAGGTCTCACTCAAATGTCGATACACCGAAGACTTTATTATACACACACACACACACAAACAGAAAAAGCAAGACTAACAAGAACCGTCCGTGTTGTGTGTGACTATTAATTATGGAGTTTGCACAAAGTCTACTAGACTACTATCCTTCTCGGTATTCCAAACGTACTTACATACATATACCAGGGAAAAAAAGATTAAGCAAAAAACCGAAAGGCAACCAATCAACCATCTCTCTCACCCTCAACCCATTAATTCATATAAACATAGATGCCTCTTTTCCACAAATACAAACAAAACGATATCTAAAACGTACTGAAATCGATTGGATGGAGGGATAGACATGTGGGGCCGCCCCCCCCCCCCCCCAAAAAAAAAAAAAAAAAAAAAAAAATAAAAAAAAAAAAAAAAAAAAAAAGAGAGATATAAAAAAAAAAGAAGCGAG
>MU865296.1:96665-210856 GCA_033297215.1 Podospora fimiseda | reverse complement strand
CACCACCCAAAAAATTAAAAAAAAAAATGTTGCCTATTTTCAAAAAAAAAAAAAAAAACTAAATAAAAAACTTAATTAAAATTTTTTTTTTTTTTTTAAAAAAAACCCCCCCCCCCCCCCAAAAAAAAAAAAAAAAAAAAAAAAAAAACAGAATTGGTCACCGTGAAACAATAGCCTTTGATATACCGAAACTGACGCTTACTATTACATAAACACACAAACACAACCGCCGCCCCCTTTGTTGCCTCCCTTAATTCGCCCAAGAAACACAACACCAAAGCAAAGGGGTCGAGACACCACCTCAATTTTCCACAGTGATCAACACATGTAGTCAAAAAGAGGCTCACCGAAGCCGTCGTAGAACCTTTTATATAAACCACGACATAAGTGTCGAATCCCGTGAAACAACAATGGTTAGTGGCATGAACCTAAAGAGGTCGTTCAACCTATCTCTGTGTGACATCTCCCTCTTTCGGCCGGAATCCTTCACAGAGGCACAAAAAATCATTCCCTTCATGTCTGGTTCCGGTCTCTTGCCGTTGACGGTGAAACGGAGCCCGGTGGGCAAGTTGGCCGTCATCAGTTACCCCCACATGTTCTGCCGTCAAGAATCTCGCACAGCCTCGGTAGAGGCCTCCGTTATCCGGAGTATCACAACCCAAGCGCCGGTTTCCGTTCCCGTAGCATGTCAGTTACACACAATATGAGACAAAGATGCATGAATTCATTGAATATCTCTATTCTTAATTCTCAACAATGAGCCAACCATCCATAATCATATCGAAGCTATGTACATGAACTTTTTGCGCCTGAGTGCACTTGACTACTTGTCTGCTTCATCCTCATCACCGGAAATGCCATCCCAGGGGTGAACTTCCTCCTCCTCTGGTTCCTCATCAGGGCTCCCCTTTACCGGCTCTACGAATGGTGTAACGCTTGCTTTTGGAGCCTCAGGACCAATCTTGAAGGGCTCAACAGCTGGAGTGATTGTGGGTCGGAACTCCGCACTGCGTTGGGGTTCGAAAACGGGTTCCCAATTGCCATGCCCATCGTGCTCAGGCTTGTCATCATTCACATGCCAATTCTCAGGTCCACCCCAATGGTTGTCGTGATCCTCCTCTTCATCGTGGTCGTCCTCCTCATCGTGGTCGTCCTCCTCATCGTGGTCATCCTCCTCGTCGTGGTCTTCCTCTTCTTCCTCTTCTGGCTGCTCTTCCTCCCCTTGGTACTCACCCTCGTCCTTATTCTCATCCTCGGTGTGATTCTCCTCGCTGCCCTGCTCAATAGTCTCCTTGGGAACGTCCGGAACAGGGATGATACCTGGGATCTGGGGCTCAAGTTGATTGATCTCCTCCTTCTCAAGCATGACAGGCTCGCAGGTAGGGTTGTGTGGCAGGCCGGCAGAAACCCAAGCAATGGCATGAAAGTAATAGGCGCCGAAGTAAATCCAGCAAGCATACCAGTTCTTCAACAGGAGTTGGTTATTGGCGCTAGCCAAGGCGACAGGATCAGGATACTGGTTGGGCTGGAAGAGAGCGTCATCGTAGAGGCCAGGAATGTAGAGAGTGTTGTCGTCCCAACCAACAGAAGTGCCTTGACCAGGCTGGCAAGTGATGTAGAAGTTAGCACGTACAGATCAAAGGGCGACGAGGCTGAAAGAACTCACCGTGAACAATGGCAAGACGACATTGCTTCCAGGGTTGTAGTTGAGGCTGAGGGCCTCCGAGACGGTCAAAATGTTGGCGCCAACAACAGGAAGAGTCCATGTCAAAATGCCAGTCTCTGATGGCACGCCGTCGAATACAGTGTAGTTCCAAAAGAAGTTCCACGTGTTGTTGTCAACAGCGTGGTCACCGAGGCAGAGACCTTCGATGGCAGCGCCAGCCCGGCAGGTGGAGATGTACAGGTCATTGAGGGAAGTGTTGCTGGCTGAAGTGACCTTGAGAAGAAAGGGACCAGTTTGGTTGAAAGAGACTAGAGACTGGGCAAAGATAGGTGCAACCGATGTCAGTAGTGCCGTCAGGCTACTGAGAAAAAGTTTGAAAGAAGGCATCGTGATGTGATAATGCGTCTAAGTGCGAACAATTGCAAAAACAGATGATGATAGTGGTAATGTCTAATGCAAAAGGATCAAAAAATGTGTGACTGTGTTGCAAAAATGTCGCCGGGGCTCTGATGATGATTGTTGATAACTGGAGATCAAAAAAGCAGAATCAAGGAGTTGGAGGGAAAACCAGGCGGGACTTTATAGGCCTCCAGAACTTTGAACATCTTTCGTAACCCAACCGAGAACGACGAACAGTGAGTGACATCATGGGTCGATGAAAGGCTCCAAAGGGAAGGGCATAACGGGTTGCAAGGAAGCAACAAGAATATCGCGGGACTGAATCTCTGGTGTGAGAAGGAGCATGCAGCTACCTGTCGTCCCATTTTGAGTTTCCTCGGCTCGACATGGAAAGGACGTGGACACTAATTCGTTGGGTTCAGTTTCGACCAAGAGATATCCGCATGGGATGGGAGTCAAGGAGGAAGGACCAGCTAAGCACTCATGATGTCGGTGTGACCAGGAACTCGTCCCTTCCTCGATATCCGTGTCAACATCACCACTCACAAAGTCCATTCTGATGTGGTGAAAATATTTGCATTCGCGTGGTTGTCAAGATAATATGTTGCCGCCTCCGTCATTTACAGGTAGCTACCGCCGTCAAAGATGACGTCTCAGATCCTTTACCACCTCTATTCGCCCTCCTCTCCCTCACAAAAAACCACGTATCAAGATTATTTTCCCTGTCAGTCCCCGTTTTGTGAACAAAAGTCGTGTGTAACCTCCACCCAACCGTTTCCATGGCCTCCAACAACCTCAGTAGCAACACCCCTTTCTTGATGGACTCTTCTCCGCTTGATCGCCAAGGTGACCCCTTCATTGTAAACTCAAACGACTCATAACTCCAATGGGCTTCGTCGAAATAGTCCATCTCGAAGAGCATCTGTCTCAGCTCGGCAATGATGGTACCAATGTGGCCCAGGTCAGGGGTGACCTCATATCCAGACGAGGGCAACTCGATGCCATCAACATCGTATACTATCCGTAACTTGTCATGTCTCATGGGCACTAGGGCAAGGAATTCCCTATCGACCACTTGTCTAGGTGGTTCACGACGGCGGAAGATGAGTGTGTCTTTGGCCGTGTGGCGGGTGCTGCAAAGGGGTTGGGCTACAAGCTCCCAGTTACTCTCGGCCAACAGGGCCAGTATGTCTCGTACGATTCGGATGCCATTGACATAGTCTTCCAGGAGGTAGTGCTCTCCAAACGGACGGCCCTTCAGCTTGTAGTCAAAGGCTGACCCGCATGGACCGCTAGACTGAATACCGCTAGGATGTATTCTCTTAATGAGAGACTCGATCGAGACAATGATCGGTTGAGGGAAGGAGACAAGTCGGATGGTATCCCCCTTGTGAAAGGAGAGAGTCGCATAGGTCAATGAGATTATTGTGGGCTGGAAGGATGAGTGGGAGAATGCTTTGGTTGACATGGCAGTGCTTTCCAGTTTGGTTCGCAGTAAATGACAAGGTCGGCAGCGCATTGGAAGAGAATGAAGAAAAGGGAAAGATGGGGGTTGAAGGACTCAAGCAGACAGAGAATAGGAGAGGACTGTCCATGGCTCCTTTTTATACCCAATCACCAAATTCCGAGACTCAACCTCCCAACAATGTCTGGGAACCACTATCCCCAGACTCCATCGTCTAAATGGAGTCTTGCCACATGGCTTCAGCTGCCCTAATGAGATTACCGGTGGATATTTTTCTTGCAGCTACCTGAGACGAGCTGGGGATTCCTTACCATTGTGGACTCGATGTCTGCTTGGAGGGTGGAATCCATCAAGACCAGGAAAAGACCGAAGTGAGAGGTCTGTGTGTCTGTGTGTCCGTGAGCCCGGAATGCCGATGACTTATCCCTCTATTTTTTTGCTATTTTGGCTACCTAGTCCCTGCATAGCGTGACATTTCATCAAGTAAGAATCATGAGATGATATGCGATTAGGGGAAAATAACATCATATACTCATGTATGGCTGAAACTGGTCAGATATTTTGACCATGTTGGAGATTGAAAGGATATCCCGTCCAGAACAAGACTCCAATTCAGCCCTGACCTGTCAACTGCCAGATCCCACGTGGTTCTCCACATGTTCCGCATCGCTCGGATCTGAGCTGAATCTCAATCGATAAGGAAATTGAAGATGTGGAACTGGTCATGTGACCAGCGCGTGCCACTTTACGCGAATTTGTCTTGGCGCTGCTGCCTTTTCAGAAGCGAGGAAGGAAGTCGCGTCGCGTGTCACGAAACGGGAAACAAGCTGTATTGTCGCACAAAGTCCCCAGGCTATCGATACCATTCCTGCCCTGCCGTTATTATTAGCCAATTGCTGCCTACCAGGTACAACTTTTGGATTTGAACCGAGAGGAATTGTTTTCTCTCGTTTTTAAATCCAACGCGACCCCCGAACTGGCTCCCAGGCTTCTTTTACTTTCTTCTTCTGTTTCATATGCAGGCGCAAGGTTCGCATCGCATTTGCGATTTCCTTTCAGATTTATAGCCTCCAATTGTTGGAGAATTAATCACAATACCGGCACCATGGCCCCTAAACAAGCCACTCTCAAGTATGTAAAATCGGGACAGACTACACTGGGGGTGTATTTTTATATTCTTGATGAAAACCAAACTGACAGGTCTTGCGCTCATAGTAAATTCTTCACCAAACTGGATGGAACGGCCCCTAAGCCTCCAACCCAGCAAACCAAGCTGAGATTTGCGACCAAATCCACACCAGCGAAAAAGGAGGCAGCTCCGAAGAAAACCGAGGAGGAAGATGAGGAGGAGAAATCCCCCGTAAAGGAAGAAAGTGAGGAAGAAGCCAAGAAGCCGGACGCAGATACAGGAAAGAAGAAGAGAGGACGCCCGCCCAAGGCCAAGCCCGAAGAAGTGAAGGCCAAGGAGGCGACCGAGGAGGACATTGAGGATGCCGCTCCTGCAACCAAGAGGCTGAGGAGAGGAAGGCGAGTGGTCGAAGAAGACGATGAGGACGAGATCATGGAGGATGCCCCCGCAGCTGAAACCAAGTCGCCCAAGAAGGCAGCAAAGGAGACCAAGGTGAAGAAGGAAGCTGCTTCGCCAAAGCGATCGCCAAAGAAGGAAGCCAAGCTAGAGCCTACACCAGCCGTAAAGACAGAAGCCGAGGAGGACACGCCCGAGTCTGCTTCCGACGTTGAGTCAGTCCAAAGCGAAGAGGAAAAGCCAGAGGTTGTCGCCAAGGCCCGCAAAAAGGTTCAGGCCACCCTCAAATCCGATGTCAAACACCCATACCCAGACTGGAAAGCTGGCGAGCCAGTCCCATACGCTGCTTTGTGCCAAACTTTTTCTCTTGTCGAGCTTACCACCAAGCGACTCGAGATCATGGCACATTGCGCCTTGTTCCTGCGCCAGGTTTTGAGACTCACTCCTGAGGATCTCTTGCCTACGGTGTTGTTGATGGTCAACAAGCTTGCACCCGACTATGCTGGCATTGAGCTCGGAATCGGCGAGTCCCTCATTATGAAGGCCATTGGCGAAAGCACTGGTCGCAGTGTGGCGATCATCAAGCAGGATCAAAAGGAAATAGGAGACCTTGGCCTGGTTGCTGTCAAGTCCAGATCGACACAGCCTACCATGTTTAAACCAAAGCCGCTGGCTATTCGCGGCGTCCTGAAAGGGCTGCTGGGAATTGCTACCGTGACCGGCAACGGTGCGCAAGGCAGAAAGGTTGACGGTATCAAAAAGCTCCTCTCTGCAGCAGATGCGAGCGGAGGAAAGGTGGACATCACAAAAGACAAAGGCGGTGCTAGCGAGGCCAAATACCTTATCCGTTTCCTCGAAGGCAAGCTGAGACTCGGACTCGCCGAAAAGACAGTCATTGTCTCTCTTGCGCAGGCAGTGGTAGCTCACGAAGCGACACAAAAGGGCAAGGTTCCCGACACAAGCGACATTGAAAAGGGTGAAGCAATTCTCAAGACGGTGTACAGTGAGCTCCCAAGTTATGATGTCATTATACCAGCAATGGTTGAGCATGGCATCATGAACTTGAGAGAATACTGCAAGCTTCGTCCCGGAGTTCCCCTCAAGCCCATGTTAGCCAACCCAACCAAGGCCATCACTGAAGTGCTCGATCGTTTCGAGGGCCGGAACTTTACCTGCGAGTACAAGTACGACGGCGAGAGAGCCCAAATACACTACGTTGCCAAGGATGCCCAGGAAGACCTTAGTCAATCTACCTCGAACGCTTCAAAGGAGGTTGGTAAGGGTGTTGCTTCGATCTTTTCGAGAAACTCTGAAGATCTCTCAAAGAAATACCCAGACATCCTTGCCAAGCTCCCAACCTGGGTCAAGGAAGACACCAAGAGTTTCGTGCTGGACTGCGAGTCCGTCGCATGGGACATAGACGAGAAGAAAGTCTTACCATTCCAGCAGCTGATGACGCGCAAGAAGAAGGATGTCAAGATAGAAGACGTAAAGGTCAAGGTTTGCGTATTCGCCTTTGATCTCTTGTATCTTAACGGTGAAGCCGTCGTTACCAAGTCGCTTCGGGAGCGAAGAGAACTGCTGCATAAGTCGTTCACCCCTGTTGAGGGAGAATTTGCCTTTGCCACTTGCATGAACGGTCAGGAGTTGGACGAGATTCAAGTATTCCTTGATGAGTCTGTCAAGGCTTCTTGCGAGGGTCTCATGGTCAAAATGTTGGACGGCGAGGAAAGCGGGTACGAGCCCAGCAAGAGGAGTCGTAACTGGTTGAAGGTATTTATCATCGTTGTCTTTTTCCCCATTCATATAACTAACCGACCCCTTAAACAGATCAAGAAAGATTACCTCGCCGGCATTGGTGACTCTTTGGATCTAGTCGTCCTGGGCGCTTATCACGGCAAGGGCAAACGCACATCAGTTTACGGCGCTTTCCTCCTCGCCTGCTACAACCCCAACTTGGACAGCTACGAAACGGTCTGCAACATTGGCACTGGTTTCACAGAGGTAGTCCTGGAGGAGCTGTACAACCAGCTCTCCAAGATTGTGATTGACAGGCCTAAGCCATTCTACGCGCACAGCTCGGGCGGACAGCACCAACCTGACGTTTGGTTCGAGCCAAAGTACGTCTGGGAAGTCAAGACGGCTGATTTGACTCTCAGCCCGCGGTACAAGGCTGGTATGAAGGAAGGAGTCGATCCCAGCGGGGAAAAGGGCATCAGCTTGCGCTTCCCGAGATTCATCAAGATTCGTGACGATAAGAAGGCCGATGAGGCCACGACGAGCAGACAGGTTGCTGAGATGTATCGAAAGCAGGAGAGCGTTAGCAAGAATAAGGGCCCTGCTGTGGATGATAACTTTGAGTATTAAATTTGGAGTTTGCTTGGCTGGGTGTGTATATATTGCACTTTCTATCATGATGGCATTCTTTTTTTTGGCTCCTACAAATCAAATGGTTGAGATATTTTTGGGGGATGTTTATATATATCATATCGATGAACGCATGAAAGATGAGAAGAAAAATATTTGGCATCAAAATGCCTTTCATGATTACTACCCATACTCTTTCCACAGATAATGATATGTGAATAAAAAACAAAAAACAAAGCAAAAAAGGACTAAACCATACCTACACACCTCTCCGCTCCCTTTTAAAAATGAAATCCAAACAACACACCCGCCGCAACCATCTCTACAATTTACTTCTCTCCGGTGGAGGAGGCGACAACGCACCGCTCATCAACCACTTCTGCTGCCCTCTCTGACTCCCCATCTCCTCCCCAAACAAAACAGCCTCTCTCCCTCCTTTAGTCCCCCACCAAGCAACCCCAATAGCCGACCTCTCCACGTCCATCTCCCCACTAACCAAAACCTCCCAAAACCTCCTCTTACAAGTCTCCCTAAACCCCCCATCTTTGATTCCATTGATAGCCTTCGCAGCCAACGTCATCCACTCCTCAAATATCCTCAACCTCAAAAACGGCAACGAATCAATAAGCGTCAAAACCAAGGTACTCTGTTCCGACAGCACTTGTTGTTCCTCTTCCTCTTGTTTATCATCATCATTTTTACCCTGACGATGATGATGGGGCAACGGTTCCAACGGAGCTGTATTAGCTACCGTAGCCCGATACCGGACCATTTCCAACAGAGTCTCTGCCAGTAATGGATGAGACTCTGCAATAGGGAACGGAGGACTCAGGATTTGCATTACTGTCTTAAAGGCGACTCTGAACTGCCGAGGGGAAATATGATTAGGGAAAGATGTAAATAAAGTTTCAGCGTAAAAAGGGACGACATTAGCGGTTATGGGTGCGTTGTGCGGACATGAAAGGACTGAGAGGACTGCGGAATGTGCCGACTCGAATAACTCGGTCATTCGAGGGGATAAAGGCGAGACGTTCTTATGAGAGAGGTATGTCGTGGCTGGTTGGATTATTAGGGCGTCGCATGCTTCAGGAGAGAGATGGAGGGGGAGGTGTTCTGCTACGTTGAGGTAGAAGAGGTCGAGGGTTCGGTTTAGAGGATGCGAGGGGATAACTCCTGGGGGAGTGAGGGATTTGGTTTCTTGGAGGAAGATTGTTGATGCGGAGGCGTAGCGGGAGAGGATGTCGAGGGAAGTGAGGTAAACAAAAGAGTAGGCCTGGAACGCGTCGGATCCGTTCCGGGAGGAAATGAAGTAGATGCTTCGAAGGCAGTGAAGGGTTTTGGCTGCGACGGCTGGAGCAATAGTTGGTTTCATTAGGTGCTTGTCGAGCAAGCTGCGGGCGACGACGGCTTGTAAAACGGCCACGATGGCGTACATGATTTTCTTGAGAAACATCCAAAGCGCCGGCCAAGTGACTTGGAGGGTTTCTGGGGTGAGGTAGACTTCTTCCTCGGAGGACTCGAGCTCGCTTAGTTTGTTGGACTGCCAGTGCTGAAGGAATCTGCCCGTGAAGGCTACCAGATCGTCTTGGAGCTGCAGGACTACATTGGAGTTGCGGGCGTGTTGGACTGCGTATGCCATGACCCGGGAAAGGGGACCCAGGCCTTGCATAAGGGGCTTTTGTTCGAACTGCCGGAGATGCATGAAGGAAGCAGAGCTCTCAGGCCACATGAATCTCTCCTCGGCTTGACGAACGTCTGAGTCTATTCCATGTAAGAAAAGCCCATCCTGCAGACCTTCGGAGCCAAGCATGGCCCTGGTGGCTACCGGCACGAGGGCATCGCAATCCAGCGAGGTACGGGATGCTTCTGAAAGAAGAGGGAATGTGTAGTTGAGGGCCATGATTACGGGGCCAGCCGGGGCGGGAGGATGAGGTTCGCTTCGATGAAAGGCAAGATTCGCTGCTGTGACGACTGCTTGCTCGACCGTCCGGCGCATGTTTCCGCTCAGAGAGTTTCTGTTGTTGCTTTCCATACCCATCAACACACCGCTGAAGACCAAGAGGTGCTGCCATCGGCTTGATTGATCGTCGGCACCCTTGAGTACAGCTGCTGCCCAGGCATTGCTGCTGAGTCTACTACTAGCTCGGGGACCCTTGTGTTTCTCGTTCTCAAGCTCGTTTCGGCGCACATGAATGGCGGCTGTGTTGAAGATGCTGATGATGCGCAAGCATGTTCGCATGCCGTCGCGATGGCCCCATATTGCCGGCGCGATCAAGATTTGTGAAGTAAGAAGCGAAAGGTTCAGAGGATTTGAGAGGTTGGTGAGAAGAGCGGTGGTTGATCCATAGATCTTTTCTGTGCGTGCTCCATCATGAACATCCTGATATTGTTGCAGGACGTTGGTAAGGAGGCGGTCGATTGACATTGCGGCAGATTCGGCCGGTTTCGTGATATTATTTCGGTGATATCATGGGTTTCGACGGTATTGGCGCGAAATTGTTTCGATTGTTACTTTCTAATAATTGTATCGCGTCGGGAAAGGAAGTGTGTCGGCGACACTTGTGATGTCGAAGCCGAGGTCCGGGCACTATATGCATCTATCAATGTTATGCATCAACAGAGTTCAATTTACCACAGTGGTCCCCAAGACCCCTGAAGCAGGGACCATCAACCTCTCGGATAAGCACTGGCGGCGGGTGTTTCCGCGCGTTCCTGTAGCTTTCAACCCCCCAAAAAACGACATCAACACATCTAGCGGATGGGCAATTGACATGGAACGAATTTCGTACGTTGTTTTCAATCTTGTTGCGCTCGAGTGATGTATTTCGGCGGCTGACAAGTCTTGTCCGATTTTTCAGGAGCCTTGTTCGACGCGATCCGCCTGCAGAGGGCTACACCCAACCCCCGTTTCCCTCACTCTTCTGGCCGCCCCAGGAAACAAAAGTCTCCCTTCAGGAACTTGACGACATTTGGAAATTCACACTATACTGGACTTTGATTCTCTATGGAATCTTTCATCTTGGCGCAGTTGGGATCGCTGTGGTAATGCAGGTTGGCAAAAGGCGGTCGCATTGGAAGTATCTATGGCTGGTGCCTTTGATATATTTTTTGATTGCGGGGTTCGAGGCCGTCATAGCCGGGACTGTGGTTGGACTCATGTTTGTCTCTTCCCTTTGCTTCGCTAGGCGCATACTTACTGAGCGGAAATAGGATCGGAGCTGGTTACCTCGCCGGAAGCTTCACCATGTCGACCTGGGTACCGTTTGTATGGGGATGGGTCAATGTCTTGGTGCTGATTGTCTCATCCTTCAGAATACAAGGTGGTCTCTAAAAAAACACGGTATGTACCTTACCCACAGGTTACACAGGATTCCATGTCGATCGAATATCGTTATTTTTGCAACATGGATATTTGATGAAAATATTCGAAATTGGATATTTCCCAGCAGTCGACAGCTTTCTCAATCCGCAATATCCCAGTAATTGCGTCATAACGGGGTAGGACCCCTGTTTTAGTGGGGGCCTCTCCCCCCAAATCAACACATGCCTGTCATTCGGCGCGTCTCCAAATTCCCAATTCTTCTCTTTGCAGGTTTCTAGACCTTGTAAATTGTCAAAGGGGTTTTTATACACTATTCTCAACAATACTTGGGACAACAATACTTATTTTAGCGCCTCTTTGAAACGGGAATGGCTTAGGAGTTCCCAAGAAAGCGCCAATCGAAGCAGCCCATCCTTTGAGCCTTTGTTTGGGGAACGAAGGTTTTCGGCGCAACTTTCTTCTTTTCCCCTGGCTGGCACCCGCTTTCAGCAATGGAACGACCACCACCCGTATACAACGCTCAGTCGCGGCAATGGTCGACAAATGAAATGTGAGTCTCAAGTCTTCTTTCTTTCTGACTCTTGAACTTTTCAACCATCACCGCTCTCTTGACCACCCCGACCCGAACAAGCCGTGCCGGAATTCCTCACGACAACCCACTCGTGACTCGACCATGTTCTCAACCGCCCACAACCGCAAAGCCTCCAAAACTTCAGATGCTGACCCTGATCCTTCCTCGACCAGTCCAGACCGCCTCCTCTTTCCCGGACACTCAAAATCCCTATCCGGCATCGCAATCCGCGCCTTCTGCCTCGGCATATCCCTAACGATAAGCGTCGGACTGACCCTAACGATTCTATTCTACACGTCCTCCCCGCTCTGGCGCCTTCCATACTTTATCGGATCCCTCTCGCTCTTTCACTTTCTCGAATTCTGGACAACGGCAGCGTACAATACGCGCGCGGCAGAAGTCGGATCCTTCCTCCTGACAGCCAACTGGCCGGGCTACGCAATCGCCCACTCCTTTGCGATTTTCGAATGCCTCGTAACGAATACGCTGTGGTCTGGAGCTCGATGGCTTCCCTTTCAGTTGGGTTCCCTCGTGTGCCTCGCCGGTGTCGCTTTGACTATTATTGGACAAGTGGTCAGGACGATGGCCATGGTTCAGGCTGGACCAAGTTTTAACCATCTGGTACAACATCAGAGGAACGCTGGGCACGTTTTGGTTACTACGGGAATTTATTCCGTTTTTAGACACCCGAGTTACTTTGGCTTCTTTTGGTGGGCCTTGGGCACGCAGTTGGCTATGGGGAATGTAATCAGCTTTATGGGGTACTCGGCGGTCCTGTGGAAGTTTTTCAGCACTAGGATCAAGGTAGAGGAGGACGCACTGGTCAGGTTCTTTGACAATGAGTACACTGATTATAGGCGCCGGGTTGGAACCAAAATTCCGTTTGTTCCTTAGGAGACGAGATAACGAATCATGTTGTCTTTTGGCTTCGGTCTTTAAGCGGAGATTGTAGGATAGGGAGGTATTTTTAGGGGATTAAATGGATGGCGTGGTAACTGGGAAATATACAGATGGGAAGTAGAATGGAAGAGGGAAAATAACACACACACAAAGGTTGGCGGTTGAATGGATTATATATCACAGATAACTAATCATTGCCTTTTCGCAATATACTACTGTGTATAATCAATCTTTTACTATGTGTACGCACACGCACACACATTTGTTATTGATGTATATATACCTATATCCAAAAAGGAAGAAAAAACAAATAAGGAAATGACTCTTTAAACAACCCAACACCCTCTTTTCTATCCATGCTAGATGACAGGACACGTAGGTGGTTGGTTCTGCGACAGTGCCTTGCTCACGCTGCCATACTTGGCCTGCCAGGCATAAAAATACATGAGAGCCGCGAAGGGCTGGCCGAAAATAGTAAAAGACACCCAAAAGATTGTGTTTCCCAGCAGTTTTCCCGATGAGCTCTTACGCTTTTCCAGGGGCTGAGTGATTTGAATTAGGGGAAGCTGGAGGAACATGCCCAGGAATGCAACTCCTTTTTGAAGATATCAGTACACACACATCTTCATCCAATAAGTGATGGAGGGAAAGCTGTAAAACTTACCAATCAAATTATGCGTCGGCACACCGACCAACAACTCGTGCAAAATAGCAGAAACCAAAAATACTGAAAAACTCGCCGTCTTGTGCGTGTAACCCCTCGACCTCATCGGGGAGTAAACGTGCCTCCTAAAAAACTGATAAACCGGCTTGTTCCACATCCGCCAGTACTGACCCAACCCTTCAGAGTTCCACCAGTCGTCGTAAAAGCTCCTGTCTCCGAACCTCGTCACCTCTGCGAGGGCGTTAAGGAACGATTGAAACAGCGCAAAGAAGCCAGCCAGCCAGATGACGAGGGAGATTGTCGACAGCTTGAGTAATCGCTCAATGATTGATGGCACGTCCAGGGAAGCAATCTTGTCGAGGGAGTTGCGCAGCACGGGGGTTGCGTACTGCGCTGAACAGAACCAGATGAACACCGACAGGCAGATTACCTCTCCGACTCTCTTGAAGACGAAAACCCAGCGGATCTCGTCAGTGCGGGGGTAGGCGGGTTGGTAGACTAGAGTTGGCGCCCACCAGAAGTAGGTTAGGTTGGAGAAGGTGATGTTTTCTGGGTAGGGGCATTCTTTGTATATCTCTGGGAGGGCGTCGAGCTCGCCTTTGACTGGATGGAGATAGGCGTGGCGCAGGTCTCGGTTGGTGAATGCGTATGAAGCGGTCTTGAGCCAGACTATGATGGCGTGGACCTCTGCGAGAGTGCCAATCAGAGGGTGGTGGATGTGGTAGTAGACTACGTAGGTGGTGAATGCGAGGGCGATGGTGACGTTGATGGCGTGGGCTACCCAAATCATCTTCCATGTCCGTTGGAACTTCTTGGACATGTCTTCTGTCGGGCTGGTGGTGCCGTCTTGGGAGGATTTGGTTCGGGCATGGCGGGCTCGGGAGGCTCTGGCATGGTGGGCGGCTACGAGCTCGATGAGGTAGGCGAGAACGAGGTGGCAGGGGATGAGGAAGTAGAGGGCCAAACCGAGCTGGATGTCATGTTTGCGAAAGTCGTGGCAGCCGATGCAGATGAGAACGCCGTACTGTGGAGTTTTGTATGTGTGAGCCTTTTGGTTTTGAGGTTAAGAGAAATTGGGCATCAACACTCACCTTTTGGATGTTTTCAATTACCAGACGAAGATTTCCGACGACTTTTTGGAAAAGAGAAATCAGTCAGTAACAAGTGTAAAATGCCAATTGAGGTGTAATTGAGAGCTCAATGTACCTAGTACAATCACCATGAGGTTGCGGAACCCAAGGAAGCTGGGTGTCTCGGTTGCGTCGTGACTGAGACATGATGGGCGTGTTTCTGAGTGGATAGCTTCGATATGGCGATATTTCCTGCGGAAAGATCTTTTCAATTGTTCAGTTGCGTCAATTGCTGCAGATCCATTGATTTCTTTGGTGTTTGTCTCGGTAATTTGGGATGGCGCTGCTGGTTTTCGAGAAAGAGGTGCTGTGACGCCGTTCGCGGGGTCATCCAGGCTTGTGCCCGTTGTGGTTGCTGTGCTCATTTTGACAAAGCAGTCGGTGATGAGCAACGCACAGGCTGGTGATCTGAAGATCAAAAAAAAAAAGAAGAAAAAAAAAAGAAGAAAAAAGGTGAGGCAATTGGGAGAAAGTATCAAAAAAAATTTAAAAGGTTATGCCAATGATGGTGGTGGCAATGGTCTTCATGTGAAATCACACAGCTAACTCGATTGACCAGGGGTTGTCAGGGTCTACCGAGACGAGAGGAGGGGACGCCACTCAACGGTAGAGTAGCAACGTAAAGAAAACAGCTTCCTCGGTATGGTGCTATAGATGTCCCAAGGAATGACGAAGCGAAAGTGATGATAAAGAAACACTAAAAAAAAAATTAACCACCGACGTGATATCGACGCTTGCTACATGTAAGTGTGCAGGAATCAGGGGCAGGGAAGCTAAAAGGTAGCCGTCTGGGATATCCGATTTCCTCTTAAATTCCCACACGTTTGAATTGGACTGCAAACAGCTGGAGCTTGGAGCTATTCTGACAAGGAAGGTAGCTAATATCCTTATCATACATGAACGGGAGAGTGATGATACACATGCATTGCTATCTCTTTTCATGCACACTCTTTATTAAAAGTGTCAAAAAGTTGGTTCTGCAGCATGCACGCCCTCTCTGAAAATACTTGCACATGTGAAATCCTGCAGCTTTTAAACGGTTGGGCAGGGATGGCGCTTCTTGGTGCATGCAAGCAGTGGGCTTGTGGATCTCAATGTTGCACTGACAGCTGTGTGCCATTCCAGCTCAAACGGCCCGGCGTTTTTCCTTGCCTCTCACCGTCCTTCCAGGAGTCGAAGGCCGAAACCAGACCAGACTCTGCACGGGCCATATCACGGTGGATCCGTCAACCACTCGCGACTGTCTAATACGCGACAAAGAGCAGCAAGGTTGTGAATTACATCTTGAATTCCAAACTCAAAAATCCAAAAGCTTCCCAGCATCAAAAAATTGCAATAATATTGGGTTTTTGGGTTTGTCCATCTAATATATAATCGACTTTCAGGTAATCGGATATCTTTGCCGGCGATAAATACAGAGACCGCATGGCGACAGTTTAAGAGACCTTCCAGTTTGACGTTCCACTTATAAGATACAAGGTTCTTGCTGTTGGCGTCTGTTCAAATTTAGAAACCTTCTTCTCTCAACAAAGTACAATGTCGTACGAAGCCAGAGACCATGACAAGGGCTTCGGCAGTGGCGGAGGACATGATGGCCCTCCCCCTCCGAGACCTAGAGGACGCCGTAAGTAAACTTCCCTGTCCCATGTTTTGTCGTGTCCATCTGTCCCATGAGGGTGGGTGAGGGAGAACTTGATCGGCCAATGTTCTTGATCATTTCAAGGCTCGGTGCATGCTTTGCCGGCCGGCGCAAATCGACATGGCAACAAGTGACTTGAAATTGTCAAGGACCTCCAATATTTTGCGACTTATCATCTGCGACTCCCCAACTCCAACTCAACGTCTGCGGCATTCGACCTCTTGTCCGCATCTTTCACATCCAGCACATTGACATTGCCCAGAACTCCCATTACCTCTCCCACACTCACCCCAATCGCAAGCAGACCATGAAAATGCCACTCCTATCAGAGGAAGGGGAGCGGCCCTCTGAAGACGTCAGTGGTAAAAGCTCAGAGCTAACCTGTGAGGAAGGTCCCGTAACGGATATCAGCTCAACCTTGGTCAACTGGATGCGCCATCGCCGACCTCATTATCGGGGCTCCTACCTGGGCGAGCTCGAGAGACCAAGTATTAGCTACATTATCCATGTATGTATTCCCATGTCTTCGTTATGAGGCTCAATTCTTACATGTCACAGATGCTGCCTCCCTCAGCCAGACCAGCATATCCTGCAGAGACAGTGCCTACCAAACATCTTCACTCATCTCTCAACAAGATCAAACACCCCATCAATGTCGTCAAGTGGACTCCAGATGGCCGTAGACTGTTGACGGCAAGCAGCAGCGGAGAGTTTACCCTCTGGAACGGCACTGGCTTCAACTTCGAGACCATCATGCAGGCCCATGATTCTGCCATTCGTGCTCTGGCATACTCCCACAGCGATGACTGGCTTGTATCTGCCGACCACGATGGCACCATCAAGTATTGGCAGACAAACTTCAACAATGTTGAAAATATTCGCGGACATACGGATCCCGTCAGAGACATCTCGTTCGCTCCCACTGATGTCAAATTTGTAACGGCATCGGACGATTCGACCTTGAAGATCTTCGACTTTGCCAGTGCAAAAGCAGAGACGACTCTTCAAGGCCACGGCTGGGATGCCAAGAGCTGTGATTGGCATCCCACCAAGGGATTGGTTGTCTCAGGCTCCAAGGACCACCTGGTGAAGCTTTGGGACCCGAGAAACGGTCGGTGTCTAACCACCTTGCACGGACACAAGAACACCATAACCAAAACGGTGTTCGAGAAAACCCAGGGCAACGCCCTGGCTACTTCGGCCCGAGACCAGACTGCGCGAGTTTTTGACTTGCGCATGATGAGGGATTGCCTGCTTCTGAAGGGTCACGAGAAGGATATCTCGACCTTGACTTGGCACCCAATCCATTCCAGCCTTCTCAGCACTGGCGGCGCTGACGGCTCGCTCTTCCACTACATTCTTGACGAGCACAATACTCCAGAGGGTCAACCAATCTCCCCATCACCCTTCGACAGTCCCGACCCGACCACAGCTCCACCCCAGAGCATTTATCCATGCCACAAGATTCCGTATGCCCACGACTTTGCCATTTGGTCTCTTGACTGGCACCCTCTTGGCCATATCCTGGCATCAGGCTCCAATGACCGTATAACCAGGTTCTGGACCCGATCTCGACCTGGTGAGGTTGACACCGTTTTCAACGACCGTTACCACATTGGCGAAGCTGCGGCTGAGGCACAGGGAACCTGGGATCGCCGTGGAAATCGCCACCAGCGGCAGCAGGAAGAGGATCAAGAGCTCGAAGATGAGGAGAACGGTCTTGTGGACCAGAAGATGCCTCTCAAACAACAGGGCGGCGCCGGAATTCCCGGTTTCCCCGGCATTCCAGGTCTACCTTTGCAGCAGGGTGGTCCCTCTCAACTCCCGCCCGGTCTCATCCCTCCTCCGCCGCCCGGTATCATCCCTGGTGTCATTCCTGGTGTGGGCGCAGCCCCTCCACTTCCATTCCCTATCCCCGGCTTGCCCGGCGGCGTTCCTCCTCCTCCTATCCCTGGCATGGACCCTCAGAATCCTCCAGACCTTGCCGTCATCGCAGAGATGATGAAGAAAGCCGGCTTTATTCTTCCCCCGCCTCCTGGTGCAGTCGGTGGTCAGATTCCTCCCCCGCCCCCTGGCATGTTACCTCCTGGCTTGATCCCCCCTCCACCTAACTTTTCCATGCCACCCGGCTTCAACTTGGCCCAAGCTGCAGCTCAGGCAGTCAAAAATACCGGTGATCAGGGTTCCGGTGAGAGTAGTGGTTCCGGCGGAAGGAGACGCGCACCTCTTCCTAGTCAAGAGGAGAGTCTGCGCATGGAGCAGAGCAAGGGTCAGTATACTAGGAGTCGTTAGAATCAAGACTCCGGTGAAAGCAGTGGTTCCGGCGGAGAGGGATGCGCACCTCGTCCCAGTCAAGAGGAAAATCCACGCCTGGAGCAGATTAAGGGCCAGTATACCAGGAGTTGTGAGAATCAAGACTCGGCTTTAGTGCCAAAAGCAAGGCCAGTCGTTAAACCGTCCCCCGCGAAAAGAGACGATATCTTGTCGATCAGAGGGGAATGATTTACAGTTCTTTCTTTGGTAGAGATGACCTGGCATCAGACTTCAGCGTGAGACGAAACTTTATCAATAAGCTCAAGACATGGAGAAGAAAGATGACAACGAGAAAAGGAAAGAGGAAAAAAAGTCACTGGGTAACACAACACTGAATCAGTCAACTATTGACAATGGATGCGGGAGCAATAGCATAACCAAAGCAGAGATATCGAGGCGGTGGAACTCAACATTATCAGTTCAGAATAGCAAAGCAGCACAAGCATAAAACGGGAACTCGATTTAGGGAGGCGGGCAATATCGTTGATACCCCAAATTTCATGGGTCTTATTTTGCCCAGTTGACAAACGACATAGGAGGATGGGGTGAAGGAAGAAGATTTTTTTTTCCGGGGCTCTCAACAAAAAAGTGCGATCGATGGCTATGAACGGATATAAAAAGGATTGGCAGCAGCGGGAATAGAACTGGGCTTTTTTTGCTTTTTTGCTTTCTGAGGGGATCATTCATAAAGGCTCTATATATGTAGATATCAAATATCATTACTGTAATATATCGTTATATCTATGACAGCAGTGGATGCCATATATTGCAATGCTTTTGAGTCTTTTTATAGATATTAATGACGATTGCCTCTGTCTTCAAGGACACGCACGATGTCTTGTGGCTGTGTGTCATGATCCGTGTATGCTCGTCCTCAGGCGAATGCATACTTCTATAGAACGCCATATTCTAATCTGACCGCGGAACAGCTATACCACCCAGCCAGCCCATTCCCCTGTCCAGGTCACAGGACTACCGGCCGCTCCGGTTCCGTCCAAAATTGCCCAATTGTGAGCCAGTCCAGTCCCATATAGCCCCCCATACCGCCATACCTTCCAACAACCCCCCGATAGACACACACACGCAAAGAATTGGGCCATGGCCCAACGGTCTGGGGGTAGGGGATAGCATTGACCCCTGGTACCTCTCAACAGAGAGGTCACGGGTTCGAATCCCGTTGTCCCTCCCTCCCTCCCAATTTCTCTTTCGGCCGTCCCACGGAGTAAACGCACCGAATGCGTTTCGTACCCGGGCACCTCCCGTCAATTGAAGGGGGAGCTGCCCGGTTAGCCTTTGTTCCTTTTTTTTTTCTCCCTTAGTTTTCACCTCTTTTTTTCCCCCATCACCTCACCTATGATAGATACACCTACCTACTACGGACATCTTTCAACATGCAAATGAGAATTAGATATTTATGAATGTAAATATCGATACCATGTATTTCATTCCGGTTTATACCTTATTGATTTCCTTTTCTAACTTCGCCTACCTCCATAAAAGCAGTCCCTACTGTAATGTATGTATACCCGGTCACGATGAAGGAGAGATGAGGTGCCATTCCCAAAATCAATCCCACTCTTTAACGTCAAAAGCTCTTCTTTTGTGGCTCGTACTTCAGAATCCCTTCCATTCAAAACACATTTCAAAAAATGAAATACAAGAATCTAAAACCAAAAAGGGGTAAAATGTCCATTGCTATCCATACCACAAAAACCAAAACCACCAACCCGAATGACATATACCCAACACCCAATATACCTAAAAGATACAAAAAGAGAAAACCTCCCCCAACCTAACCTCAATGGTCAACAAGAACATTGCTAATCCCCAAAATAGTCATACCCAAAAATGCAAAAACAATACTCAAGCTCCGATTATGATTCAGACTCAAACTCTCTGCAAAAAGCTGCAGCGCCACGCTCGTCATGATCCCAGCCGTCACGGCAAACAAGCAAGCGTACGCAGTCGCGTCAATCTCAAATTGACCTCTCCTGCTGTTTGCAATCTTGAACCACAGAGCAGCCAACGCCGCACCGGCCGGCTGAGATAGTCCCCCAAGGAGCGAAGACCAAGCAATCGCTTTCCACCTGCTCGATAAAGCCATGTATAAAGGCAAAGCCATGGCAAATCCTTCAGCAATGTTGTGCACAAATAATGCCATGAAAACGTTGAATCCGAGGTTAGAGTTGACATGGTTCGTCGCGTAGGTGATGAACCCTTCTGGGAATTTATGCAGAGCGATTGCAATGACTGTTTGCAAACCTATTGACATAAAAGCGTTGGTAGGGACGTGGTGGTGATGTTGTGGATCTTCATGGTGGTGGTGATGTTCCGAGTCATGCTCGTGATCATGATGATGATGGCTGTGATGGTCATTATCGTCGTCGTTATAATGTGCTGAGCTTTCGCGAGAGTGAACAACCGAGGCATAACGGGGGCTTCGGAGCGAGCTACCGTCTTCATAATCGGCTTCGGATATCACTGGTGGTATTGAGCCTGTCCTGACTGTAGAATGTCGTGAGCGTGTTGAGCGTTGGTTAGACGCAAGGTGCTTGAGGCACTCTTGCCCGCAAGGATCCGAGTAGCCATAACAAGGCCCGTCCTGGTCGCAGTTTGGCTTAGAATCTGTGAAGAAGGATAAGACCCTGGAGCCCATGCGTTTTAATGATGGTCTCCTGTCGATAGTCGTGATGGTTGCCCGGCTGCGGGCGTTGTCGAAGTGTGTAACGGCCTCGGTCCTAGGTTCAGCATTGTTATCGAGCACCTCTGTATGAACATGGCCGCCGGATGGCAGCAGGGGCGTAGACTCATTGAGCCCTCCAGCATTTATCTCCCTCATATAAGGCTCATGCTGGCTCGACCTAGATGGTATTCTCCTTAACGAACGTTGACGGCCCCTAACTGTGTTATGGTTGTGACCATGTCCTAGTCCATGCCCATGCCCATGCCCATGCCCGTGTCCATGTCCGTGTGCGTGATGACCTGCCTCCGCATCTGGTAAACCGTCATGGGTGTGATCGCAATCGACGACGTGCGATGGCATATATTGATGGACGAGGCGTGACACAACTTGAATACCAAAGAAACCAGCAACAAAACACCCCATCATGAGAAACCCTGCCGTTTGCGACTCCCAAGTGTCTTTGGCGAGGTAACGGGCGGCCGATGGCAGCATGCTATATAATGCCGAAAATATCATGACGCCGAAGCTCAGACTGAGCGAACATGCTAGAAAGACGCTGCTGTCTTGTATTCGAAAATGGCGTTTGCCCGGGAAGGCTCGAATTATTACATCGACACATATTATTGAGGCTCCTGCGATGCATGCTGAAGGGAAAATAGGGTTAATAGGGCGGGACGCGCAACGGGTACATGCTGAAAGGGGTATCACCTACCAATTCCGCTGACAGTGCACATGATCCATCCACGGGTATCATTGTCGATATCTGTTGTTTCCATGTTTGACGGCAATTATACTCGCGACAAATCACCATTCGTGGCAGTTGTTGATTCTTGTCGTATTGAGGAGGGGTCTGATAAAGTTTAGGGATACAAGCGACCGCAAGTCCTGACTCGCGGGGAAGATATTTCAATTCCGGAGACTTTCTAACAATAGGCCCGAGATATAGTTCGAAAAAAGTTGGTTAACAAAGAGTTGGAAAAAAAAATTCGGGAATGAAGGGGAGGGGGGCGGCAAAGATGAAGTGAGATAGATGTCAATGCACTTTGTCTAGGTTTGGAAGCACCTTGATGGCCAGAAACGCCGAGAAAATAGGTACCTGACCAGGACTAACCGCACGGTACCTGTTGCTTCTGGAAGGGCTAATGCCAGTACCTAGGTCGGGTTTGCAGAAGGGCTATATAAGTGTTGGCCCAGGTGGTCGGGTCTAGGGTATGGTGTAGGCAAGGTGAAGAGAAAAATTGTCCGATCAAATGATTTGAAATACACTTTGTATATTGCGTAGTGATGTAGTGGAATTTGTGAAAGGATAGAATACATCATCCTTCATGTTCCCCCCACGAAAATGCAAGGGTTTTTATCCGCAATGATGCACTGCTTTCTTTTTTGACTCGCCCAACCATGTCAGACAGACAACACCTTGATGGCCGCCGACCAGAACTCATGACCTACTGGACTTGGACCTTGATGGTTCCCAAGTTTCCGGTCGGATAACCGCAGGATAATGAAACTTGTGTCACCAAGGCCAATGTCCCGAATCGGATTAGAACGATGAATTGACGAATTGAAGAAACCCATCATATTTTTTCTTGGCTGATGATGGATGATTCAATTGTTCGATGGTCAAGTGGGGTTGCAGATCCCCCACCATAACGCTCAGCAAATCCAGAACACAGTGTTGCAGCTGTGTGTGCCTTGCAGCAGGGGTCTTGTTTCTGTGCCGATCAACAACACCGAGAAAAAAAATCCAAGACAAGCCATTCAGCCCCGACAAACCACCACCGCCTCGTCCCAACTTACACCACTCACGAGGCTGGTTTACCCAACCCCCCTCTCACCCACCACTCAAACCCCTCAACAACATGTCCAAGTCCACCATTGCTGTCATCGCCGCCGTGAGTGCCGGCGCCGGTGCAGCCGCAACAGCAACCGTCCTCTCCCTCCGCCCAGAAAACAAACACACCGAAGCTCCCCAACCCACCGCTTCCTCCTCTCTCCCCTCCTCAACCCCAATCGTCCCAGTCCCCGCCTCCCAAATCTTTCCTTCCCCTGGTGCAGACAACAACATCAAAGGTCCAGCCCCCGTCAACCCCTCCGGACTCTTCGAATATGGCTTTCCCGGCCCAGTAGCAGACCTAGCAACCCGCCAGGGCTTAATCTCCTCCTACGACCGACGAACCCGCAACCCCCACTGGGTCGTAGAGCACATAACCCCCGAATCCCTGTCCCGCCGTGACGGAGACCGAAAACACTCCACCTTTCTCGAAGACGATTCCATCCCCGAGAAATTCCGCGCAAAACTCAAAGATTACTTCCGTTCCGGCTATGACAGAGGACATCAAGTCCCCGCAGCGGACTGCAAATGGTCTCAAACCGCAATGGACGAGACTTTTTACCTTAGCAACATGTGCCCTCAGGTCGGAGAAGGCTTCAACAGGGACTACTGGGCGCATTTCGAGGACTTTTGCAGGAGGCTAACAGGGACTTATCCCAGCGTGAGGATCGTCACGGGGCCTTTGTACTTGCCTCAAAAGGACCCAAAGGATAATAAATGGTATGTGAAATACGAGGTTATGGGGAACCCGGCGCCAAACGTTGCCGTTCCGACACATTTTTACAAGGTCATTTTTGCCGAAGACGGAAAGGCCGGTGGACAGGTTGCTGTGGGAGCTTTTGTCATGCCTAATGCTGTTATCCCGAATAATAAACCTCTGCAAGAGTTTGAGGTTCCGTTGGAGATTGTTGAGAGGGCTAGCGGGTTGGAGTTTGCGAGCAAGTTGCCTGTGCAGAAAAGGAAGAGGTTGTGCGCTGAGACGAGCTGCAGTCTCATTATCAAGGAGTATGCGGATAGACAAAAGGCTTTTGCAAAGAAGTAGAGGGGTGGACCAAAAAGGTGAGAGGTGGTGATAAATAGGATGCGGGTGTACATAGTATAATACTTCCTAAATGGTAGGAAATTGGGGGGATCAATTGTTGATGGTCAATAGCAGCAGCGATATCTCAGTATGAAAAACTAAATATATCAGCGAAAAAACACACATATATAACAACCAGGAACTGTTCATGATGTTCAAGTGATTTATTTTTCTCATTTATACACACCCTCCCTCCCTTACACTTCTGTCTGTGATTTGTATGTTTACCACTGACATGCTATAAAAAACAAGAAATCAAGCAAATACACCATTTAAAGTTGATTTTGACAACAAAAAAAGAAGAAAGTGAAAATAAAACACCCGAAGACTCGCTTGACTTTGTCATGATATCTCTTTCTCCATTCCCTCCCCCCTATTCTTCTGAATTCTTTTCTCCCTTTCTCAATAACGCGCATTTCTCTGAATTCTAATAGACTCCTCAACAGGACAGAAAAAAAAAACAGAAAAGACAAATTCAGAAACCACATCCCCATATTCCTTTCCTCCTCCATGTGTCAAAATGCTTAATTGCTTATTGTTACAATGACGAAAATAAAAAGCAACCAACTACACACGCCCAAATCTAGGGCGAAAAACAGAAACAAAACCCGGGAATCACTCCCGTCCATACACAAATTTTTCCTTTACCTCAAATAGACCCACTGTTCCAACTCCTTCTTCTTCCCCTTCTTATCATCCTTCTTTCTCTTCATCAACATGCTCAAACCATCACCTCCTGCCCCAACACTCCCCTGGCTATCCCCACCTCCTGCTGCTGCTCCAACGCCGTGAAGCCAAGCGGCAGCAGCACCAGTTTCTACACTCTCAATAACAACACTATTACTGTTTACACTCTTCCTCCCAAATGACAGCTGCGAGCTATTTCCTTCCTCTTCATCATCATCAACCTCCCTCAGATCTTCAAGCAATACACCTTGCACGGTCTCAATATCAGCAATAGTATCGTTGAAAACCGAGCCCAAATTGCTCAACACCAGCATACGGTTCCACTCGTGCCTTGTCTTCCAGATCTCGTCCATCAGCTCTCTATAGATCTGCTCGAGCTGTTCAACGCTGCATCCGGCAGTCCTATCAGCGAGAATGTCCAAGAACTCAACCAATGTGCCCTCATGGATAACAGGCTGCTGCGAGGATGTCGCCGAAACACCGCTGGCACGCCCTTGAGAGTTGGGGCCGCCGCTGCCGGTGGCAGGAGTTGCAGGCGCTTGGCTGTTACTGTGACTACTACCGCTGGCATTTACAGAGGCAGGAGCGTCCTCATTGAGCATATTGTCCAGAGGCGCACCGGCCTTGCGGGGCGACGAGGACGACGAATTCTTCTGAGAGGAAGATGGAGTGCCACCCGTGATAGAGCCTCCGAGGTTCTGGATCCCGAAGCGAGAGGGAAGAACGCCCTTAGCGATGGCATCCGCTTGTGAGTGAAGCCAATCTCCTCTCTCGCTCGAGATGCCGCTGCCTTGGCTATGGCCAGAGTGAGGGTTGCTCCCCTGACCGGTCTGGGACTGCGTGTCGAGAAGCTGAGAGTTGTCGTCTTGGTTGGGACCAGTGCCGTTGGTATGTTGCGTGCTCCAGTTATTGGATTGATTGGTCGAGGGGTCAGACGTCTTGGTTGTTGACGCATCGTTTCTCAGCGCAGACGGAGACATACCCGGAGGTACCGACGTGATAGCCGAGCGCTGGGACAACGCAGTCCCTGCAGTGGCTCCGGCGGAGTCCCCAACCGGGCCACCTCTGGGTATAGGCCACTGGAGAGGCGAGGCCAAATCTGTGCCTGGAAGAGACACAGGCTGTGTATCATCATCCATTCCGCCCATATGGACGTCCTCACCATGTTTGGTCGGCGTGCCGTTCGTAAATTGCCGGGACTCGGCTGTTTCCCCCTGTCCATTAGACGGTGGGCTCAAGATTGGCTGGAACCTAGCAGCTGTGCGAACATCTCGTGTAAGGGGCAGGCCAATGCCGACCGGGCCCTGAGAATCGCTATCGCCCACATCACCTGGTATATCAGACTGTACTAGATCGACCACTTCCTGCATCGCCATCTGCTTGTTGGCCTTCTCCTCGGCTTCCTTGGCCCTCTGCAATTGCCTCTGGTAGATCTCCTCAAATCTTATGCCCTGGTTCCCAAGGCTGGTCGCAATATCATAAACATCGACCTCAACGTTGGTACGCAGCTCATTGGCTTTGAGAATACGATCTCTATCCCCAATGTTCTTCGAATCAAGATACAGCCTGTTAATGTCCTTGTAGAAGTCCATAGGTCTGGCATAGTAACCGTTGGCGAGACGCTCCTCAATTGTCGTCGTTTCTAGATTGTAGAAGAATGCGCCAGTAGCAGTGTCTCTGAGGCCTTCAGTTCCTTCCTTGTCTTTGGCAATCTCGTAAGGACGTTTTTCCCCTTCAGGAATATCAGGACGAACAAAGTTAGGCGATTGCTCCTCAAAAAGATACTCAATCGCAGACTTGGGGATGACCGGTTGCCTGAACTTTCTGTACTTTCGGTTGATCTGATCCATGATTGGCTGCAACCGTGTCTTCAGGATGTTCAGGTTGTGCAAGTCTATCTTGCGCTGGGCACGAATCTCCTCCTTTGTCAGGGTCCGAGGTGGCGGCGGAGGAGCAACGGGAAGATCAATAAGCACCCGCTTCTTCCGGTTGGCTGGGTCAGGAAATTCGTTCGGAGACTTCTGCAAATGGCCCGCAAGTGGCTCAAAAAACTCGTAACGAGACTCTCTCCCGGGGGGCTGGACAACAGCTCGATTCTTCCTCGAGTATGGAAACAAATCCCTGAGCATCTCAGGCGACATCATCTCAGGAGTATTCTCTGCCGTTGCCAAAAGGAGGACTGGATCCGAGGTCGTGATGCTGTTGAGCACGGTGTTGAAAACTGCGAGAGCCGAATCGGTCATGTTTGTGTACCAAACTTCGGCATTGGGAATGAAGATGACAGACGGCTTGTGCCTCTTGATCTCAGTGAATTTGGCGGAAAGAACTTGCTCCAATGGCTACAGATAGTTAGAAAGCGGCCCACAACAAATATAGGAGATTGAGAACTTACCCGTCCATCGCCAAGAAGGCTGGCCAAGTCCATTGTCTGAACATGAACGCCTTCAAGATGGTGTAAGACTGCAGACGCCAGGTATGCCTGGCCATTTCCTGGAAGACCAGAAATAAGCAATCTTGGGCGGTAGCTTCGCGAGCGTTCAAACTCGGAGTGCATGGCCTCCCTCCCGAATCCATGATCAGCATCTTCATATGGCTCATACATAGCCTCTTCGAGCGCAGTCATCTTCTTGTGGCGAGGGAAGATACTGTCCAGCATCGTGATAATAGCATCATACTGGCTTCGGAGCAATGGTTCAATTGTCCGAGGAAGAGGAACAGCTGCGGAGGTGGTAGACCGCTCAGAAGAAGGAATCATCTTCTTGACGGATATCATGAAGTCCGAAGCATGGATCGTGATTTTATCAGGATCCACCACGAGCTTTTCCTTTGACGAGTAAATTTGGGGGTATGTGCGCTGAATGGCATTGAGAGCAGCCTCAGTACAGAGAGCGCGCAGGTCAGCACCACCGTAGCCTTTGGTGTTCTCGGCGAGAGCAGTCTTGAATTCATTCGAGATACCCCAACCCTTAGTATGGATATCAAGGATAGACCGCCGAGCCTCCAAGTCTGGAAGAGGGAAGTAGAACTCTCGATCGAAACGTCCCGGTCTTCGAAGAGCAGGGTCAATATTGTCCGGGCGATTGGTTGCTCCTATCACGATAACTTGACCACGTCCGTCCATGCCATCCATCAGGGCAAGCAACGTCGACACGATGCTAGCATGGATCTGTTCCTGCTTACTAGACCGTACCGGCGCAAGACCATCAATTTCATCAAAGAATATGATGCTTGGTTGTGTCCTTCTGGCTTCTTCGAAAAGGAGACGCAGCTGTTTCTCCGCCTCACCAACCCACTTGCTGAGGGCATCGGCTCCCTTGCGCATATAGAAAGAGATCTTGCGGCCTCCACTGCCAACAGAATTGGCCAAAGCTCTGGCTAGAAGTGTTTTACCAGTACCGGGAGGGCCGTGAAACAACACGCCTCTGGGAGGAGTGACGGAAAATCTCTGGAACAACTCTGGGTAGAGCAAAGGAAGTTGGACCATCTCTTTGAGTTGGTCAATATGATTCTGGAGACCTCCGACCTTGCTGAAATCGACACTCATGTCGACGCCGAGAGGGTCAGCATCCGCATAGGCTTTCTGGTTCTTAACCTTGCCGACCTGAGGGGTCGCGCCACCGATGCCTCCAGCACCTTCACCACCCATGGGGTTGAACAGCCCGACAGGCGGAACGGCAGAGGTTGGCGTCATACCCATAGCACCTCCCACACCGGATCGCATGTTCATCTCGTCGTCGCTGCTGTCAGAATCCACATTGCCGACAGTCGCAGTCGCTCCAGTGCCCCAGGGACCACCGAGTAAAGATCCGGGCCCACCACCGCCGCCAAATGGGCCATATGTCGAATTGAACCCGCGCTCCCAGACCGTGGTGCTCCCATTCTTGCCGCCTCTGCGATTTCTTGCAGGTGTAGCAGCAGGCTCGCCATCATCCTCTTCGACTTCGAATGCAGCTGCGTCAACTGCTGGAATAGTGTAATTGACCGGCTTGGTGCGCCGCTTCTTGGTGGTCCGTTCCTCGTATACAATCGAGGGCGATCGGCGAGTCCTACGAGGCCGCGACCGAGAGCTTCGGCGCAATTCCATGAGTTCTTCCGCCATCTCATCTTTATCGAGCTCGATTTCTTCATCTCCAGACTCTTGCTGAGCCCGACCACCCTTGCGGCTGGCTCCACGAGAGGCACGCCCTCTAGGCGTTGGAGTAGACTCGTCGTCATCGTTAGTTGCAGCTTTCTCAGAAGCTTCCGATGCAGCGCCGTCTCCAGACTCCTCACCAGGCTCAAAATCACTACTAGGCTCTTGGAGGTTCTTCCGCGTGCCTCGACCGCGCAGGGTAGACTTGCGGGTAAGCCGACGTCCACCTGTGTTGTCGGACTCTGCCTCTTCCGCTTCCGCATGCGCCGCTTGAACTCTCCCACGCCTTGTTCTGGTGATCGGCATCTCATCGTCATCTTCGTCATCTTCATCAGCGGGTGCATCTGGGGCAGCCTCAACCTGGTCTCCCTGTTGGTCCTCCATGGGCGCATCTTCGGGGTCGGCTTCAGCCTCTTCAGCGTCGCTGAAAGAGTTGTCCTCCCCACCCTTAGTTTGAGGAGTTTCATTGACATCTTCCATGGCTTCGGGAGCTTCTTCCTTGGGCTCACTCTCCTGTGTTGCCTCCTGAATGGGAGTTGGCGGCTGCTTGAGTCCTTTTGCGCCGCGAGTTGCACGCGTAGCACGAGTTATAGTTTCCGGGCTCTTGCTACGAGAAGCGCCGCGAGCTGGCTGCGCATGTTTTCCCGAATTGGATAGCTCAACCAGAGGTTCTTCGATCTCTTCCGTGTGAGCTCTAGTGCGGCGAACTGGTTGACTGGGGGGTAGCTGTTCGTCTTTGCCGCGCTTGGACGCACGCTGTGCTCTTCCGGTAGTTTTGAGAACAACAATCTTGGTCCGTTTTTGTTGCGGCGACCCTTTCAATTGCCCATCCTCCCCATCAGAATTCTTGATTACCTCTTCATCGTCACTGCTTTCTTTGTAAGATGGACGTTTCACCGCGGCCTTTCTTATACGCCGTCCGGCTGCATTCTTTGGTAGGTCCTCATCAGACTCTTCGTCTTCTTCAACGAATGAATCCTCCCGGTCGCTATCCGAAGCTTCATCGTCGTCGTCATCAATATCAGATCCCCTGTATTTGTTGCCACGCTTAGGCGGACGTCCTCTGCTACCAGTCGGTCTTGCTGATCGAGACTTTTTGGCGCTCCGGCGAGGTTGGTCTTCAGTAGGGGAGAAGTTCTCGTCTTCGGAGTCGGATTTGTTAGGGTCAAACCCGTCAAGAATATCGCGCTTGCGCTTAGAAGGCATGACGACTTTGCGAAGTGAGGTTCAATTGCGATTGCAGTGGGTTCGCTAGAAAGGAGAAGACGGGTTTCTCAAATGATTTCGAGTCGGTCAAATGACGCGACGACAATGGGAATGGATTGGTCGTGATGTAACTGCAAAACAAGCATTAGCATTTTCATTAAAAAAAGAGACCGTGGTTGGCGAAGCAAAAATGAGGGACTGGAAAGAAGTTTGGAATGTATGTAGTGTCATAATTGTCGCGATGGTAGGAAGGTGAATGCGATCAAGGCTGTATGAGAGTCTCGTGATTTACCTACGTTTTCAAGTAGCCATCAACCCAGTTGGGATGAGCGATGTCGTAAAATTTGGATTTTGTCGCCGGGTTGTCGTCGTCGCGAATAAAAGCGATCTAGGTGGGAGCTCAGATAATCCCAGCTGTCGTCGGAAAATGCATTGGACAAGCGACACGATTTAAGGGCCTTTTTCCCCCAAAAATGATGATTTGGAAGAAGATGAAAGAAAAAAGAATGGTGCAGGTCTGTTGAGAAGTTGAGCAGGCCAAAGACAAGATCGGCTTCTCTTGCGCTGTCGAGTTGAACCAGTTTGAGTTTTGTTAAACTCCTGGTCCCAAGGGCGGAAGCGAAAGGCGAGCGAGGGTCGCGCGTTCTTGCACACTTCTTTCCCTTTCAAACCCGCGCAAAAGCCTTGGCTGCTGACACGACCCCCAAACCAGGCAATGCAACCAATCAGAGCTCCGTCCATTTAACAAATATGGGCCTCGACGCCCCTGCAGGCAACAGTCCCCGTTGTGAATCACTTCAGAAAAACTGCGTTTAAAAACTACTTTTTTATCACGTCGACCGCGTCACAATTAACGCCAGCAATTATCGCTCACAAATGCAAGAAAATGATTTTTAGTCACTTGAAATCGGCATATCTGGATTATCTGCATTCAGATATCATATCAGTATGCATCCAAATCATATATCAAGAAGACAATTCTCGATGAAGCCATTCAGACCTCTTTCTGCGAGACGCGTCTTTTAATCGCAATTTAACGTGTCGGCTGTTGCAAAAAGAAGACAATGTCGTCATGGTGGGAGAGTTGTGGGAAAAAAACGGTTGCGCTGTGTGGAGTGGCCGATGCGGCTCAAGGCCAAACATGCGGGTTGCCGACTAGGGGATGGGCATCAGAAAGGAGAGGGAAGAGTCGCAAACCCGGCTCCGGAACAAGCCCACCCCCAAATAAAAGCAGCCATGGCGCCGCCCGAGTCGAAGTTCACTGGTCAATTAGTTGTTGCTACTGCTGGTCGACTTTCCAGTCTCTCCTGTGCCTTTGGTAGTGTGGGCATCTTTTGGGGATGCTGTGGTGTGTTATAGTGTATGTTATACAGACTATGTGTACAGAGTCGGCCAGAACTGTCTTGGCAGGCTTCAAACATTTCAGAACGGGGTTGTTTATATACCCAACCAGTCAAGGCTTTTAAGCTCGTCTCGGTTTTACAATTACCAAGCAGTTAAATTACAGTCATTCCCCAGCGCACTTCTTGGTTGCAATCTACTGTATGTTTGTTTGTATGGATAGATAGATGCCAGTATAGTAGAAGTGAATTAACCTGCAGTCTTTCAGCCCTCTTTCAACCCTTTGATCGATCCTCCTATCCCTGCGCTTTCAACAGATTCCCCCTCTCCAAAATCATGATACAACCTAATTAATACCGATCATCCAATTCCTACTTGCGTCGTATAGGCTGGCGCATCTTGGGGAATTGCAAAGGCAGGGCGAGCTTGGCGATGTAGGTGATCTTATCACCAGACTTGGACTGCTTGATCCGAGCGCCGATCTCCTGGAAATAAAGCTGGAGTTGATTCTGCTCGAGCTTGAGGTCCTCCCGGAGATCAAACATGTTGACCTCGAAGTTGTCAATAAGGCAGGCGAACACGCAGCAGTGCGTCATGAGCAAATCGACGTGCGACTTGCGCATAACGCCGTTGTCTGAAAACTTGCGGCGGATATTCTCTACCACCACTTCCGGCGCTGGTGCCAACAACTCGCGCAGCTTGTCCCTCTTCGCTATTGACTTGGTACCCCTCTCTCTTCCCTTTCCGGCGGTGTAATACAAGATGAATACCCACAGGAAGTACCTCATCACCTTCAATCTGTGGACCGCATTCTCGTTGCTCGCCACCCGGTTGATGCGGTTCGCAACAAATCTTGAAGGAAGTTTTATATTCTCGCGCTTCTTGACTGCGTCCTGCCAATCCATGACTGGGATTGCGTTAAAAACTTCGGTGCCGATGATTTGTTCTGGGATGTAAACGTCTTGAATCTCCTCAGCATCGAAGTTGCCCCGTGGTACTGGTCTGGCATTATCCACCGCAGCCTGGAGCTCTTCTTTGGTCGCCATATTCTTGGAAGCATCCTGGACGCTATCCAACATGTTGCGCTCTGCAACACCCATCCTATCATTTGCCATAATGGCATTGTCGGCAACCGCCTTGAGAGCCTTCTTGGCCTTCTTGGTACCGAACTCCTCACCCAGTGCTGTCCTCTTCTCGATGTGTGTCTGTTCACGACTGTCAGATCGGAAGCCCCCAAAAACGAGGGCAGACAACTGCAACATACCTGGGCAGCGCGGTTTGCGAACGAGTCGTCAAGTACGCTCTTTGATCTAACTTTGTGCCTAACCACCATCTTCTTTGCGGGGATGATGTTTATCTCCCCGATCTTCGGATCGAGTATAGCGACCCAGTGATTAAGCAACGGCTCCGACTCGCGAGCATTGTAGTCGAGAGAGTTGTGCGCCGATGAATGCAGCGCAAGTTCGGTTGCTGGCGGCAAGGCACTGATTCGTCGCCGCTTCGCAGCGGATTTGTCGGCCTTCTCGTAGACATCGAATGGCTGGTAATCGTGGAGATTGAAACCCGGTGTTACAGCTGTTTACCATGATCAGCTTGGTTCATCTTTGCCGGGGACGCGCAGACAATTACCTATTACAGGGGGCTTTGCCTGTTGTTTTGGGGTTTCGGCGGCGAATGTCCATGTAGTTGCAAAGCCTGGTTGTTCAAGTTTGGACAGTTTGGACTTTTTGGGTTTAGCAACGTCTTCCGCTGGTCTCCTTCTCTTCTTCTGTGATGAATCGGCCATTTTGTGATGAAATGGGTTGTGGTTGTAGGTTGTCGCAACGGACTGTCGAAGGGAAACATGGGGCGGGTGACTTTTTTTTCTGCCCAAGGCGGTGTAGGATGTTTGCAGGCCTTCCCCACCATAACCATCCACCATGACGAAAGACAGAAGCAGGGAACACCTCAGATGACCTCCCTTGTATGCTTGATTATAAACATGCCTTTTTGAGATGGAAAACGCCTTGTTAACATTGGAAAACGCTTCTTTGAAATGGGAGACGCTATTTCTCTTAAAACAGGCTTCATTGATAAGTAAAAGGCATTTTCAATAATAGAAAAGAGTTATGATAAATAAAAGGCCATTTTTAAACGAAAAAGGTCTTTTGAAAAATAAATAAGCCTCTTTAATATCAAAAAGGCAGGTTAATAATCAGGCATAAGTATGGCGCTCACAAACGCTCAAGGGGGGTATTGTATATTATCTACGGTATCTATCGGCTAGTAAGATAAAGAAAAAAACCTCAAGAATCAAGTGCAAGAAACAATCCATGCTCGTGTGATGTGTCTGATGATTGTTCAACAGAGCTTTGATGTGGTGAAATGGTATCTCCAATTGAACGCAACAGCTGAGCTTCGCGTCCACAAGATATTAGAGACACCAGACGGTGAATTCTTCACAAATATGGGAATCGTAAATATCATACTGGACCAAATATTAGGGCTGCTAGTCGTTCACGCAGTCAGTGTCACAATTGAGCAAAATCAGCAGATGTCTTTCAGAGCTCAATTTTCATTCAATTTCCCGCAGTTCGCCGAAACAACCCGCGATCATTTCAGAGGCACTGAGCCTTGCGCCGTTCCCATAAACGCCTTGATGTGTCCATCTCAACCATTCAATTGACAAATAAATCCTCCGTAACCATAATTCGTAATTGTGACCCAGATCAATCCATGCTCTGCTTTTCCATTCTTGCGATGAAGACTCGTATTGCCGAGACTCTCTACTCCATTGTGGTGGTGGGCGAGTTCAGAGAGTGATGAGCAAGGCAGCGACCGGAGGTGCGATCGTGTTGCTCAATCCGTGGGTGACCAAGTTATGCTGCCGACGGGTGATTGAGGTCGAGTAGAGCGATGCGTTTATTTGCTGTGTAGCGAGTTAGCTATCGGGTTACCTGTGCGGGGTGTGCAATGAGCAGCGAGTAACTTACGATCTAGCTCTCATCTTTCTTCTCTTGCGCTTGAGGCGTCTAACGCGCTTCTTTCTCCACTTCGCTCTCATCTTGACTGCTTTGTGTCAGTAATGGGATTGAAAAGAGCTCTTGTAGTTGAGGGGGGACCTACATGTTTAATTCGGAGATGAGTGGTGCGTGTTGGTTGAGGAAAAGAGGAGGAAGCTTTTCGGGAGGGGAAGTTCGACTTAACTAAGTAGGGCAAGCAGGGCTTGCTTGCCCTGTGGGGTAGATCCACGTGATGCAGACCAAAAAGTTCTTTGTGGGTCCCGTCTTGGCAACATTGAAGTTTTGAGCTTTGAGCGGGTGGCCCAAGCTCCTGCTCTGGTTTTGGTGGGGTTGACAAAGACGACGACGGCCAGCATCACCAACCTACCACAAAAGGAGCCTTTGGGGGAGATATCAAGTGTCATTCATTCATCATTACCCTGCCGCTTGTGATAGTGCATGACAATCAATGTTGTCAGTCCCGGGCCATTGCACATTCGTTTGGGGATTGCTTTGCACCCAGCGCTGACAGCATCTCCCACATCCCGCTTTTTAAACCACTCAATCTGTTTTGACTGTCCCCAATATTATTAGCGCACCAAATCCGTGGACTGCCAACCACACTTGTCATTCGGTTTGCATCAAGAATTTGGTATGAAATAAGCATGGCATTATACATCAGTCTCATGTTTTTGGTTGACTTCAACAACTCACTTGAGCAGGCTGTTTATTGGTGAGTCTTTACACAACAAACAAGCATATTCAAAATGACACAGATATAACTTTTCCCCCAGATTTTGTACAAGTTAACATCATATTTACAATTTCGCCCCATTCCTCTTCCCTCCAGGAGGCAACAACTGGACATCCTGAAAAGGCACTCCCAAAAACTTGTATACAAAAGCAAACCGATCACTCCCAAAGAATGGTTCTCCCTTTCCCTCACTGTTCGTAACCCACAACCAAGGCGCACCAAAAGCACCCCTGTCCAGTGCCTCCTGAGTCGTGTTCTTCAATTTGTCCTTCCATTCCTTCTCACCAGCTTTTTGCAAAATCTCTCCCACTTGTTTGTCATCAAAGACTTTCTCTCCATCCACCTGAACGTCCAGCAGCGCTTTCCTCACGTTCTCGGCAACGGTCAAGTTGACATTTTCAGGAGGTGACCAAAACAATCTCAACAAGTGAAGAATGGTGGCTTCATAAACTGGGTTGGGGTAATTGGCCTTGATGAAATGCAAGGAGCGCTGAGGCAGGACTGTATGTCCCAAAGTCATGAGATCATGTGGAAATTTGATCTGCAGACCAGGGAATCGGGCCACGGAACGTTTGGCGTCAAAGATGCCGTATTTGGCTTTGGCGGGCAATGTCCAAGGTGGTCGGTTGCCTGAACCTGCGTTTATGGCTCCCAAGAGGACCGGGTGAAGTTCGACCTGGACATTATTTGCGTTCAGAAGTGAACGGTTTCTGAAGAGGTCAAGGATTGTAAGATAACTGTAAAGGGATGCTGATGAGATGAGTGGATGTTAGTGAGATTGGCCAATGAGACTGATGAATTGACGAGATCCATTCAACTTTACCAATGTCAAAGTAGCAATCGATTTTACCATCGCCAGCCATTTTTTGTTGAAATACCGGTGTGATTAATTAGGTTTCTAAACAGGGGGAAATATGTGAACTGATGACTTCAAGCGGAAATGATTGGAGATAAATGCATGGTGGTTTGAAGAATACCATGCCACTTGAAGCGCCCCCTTGTTTAAGTCTGGAATAGCGCCTGTCCCCCCGCATTTGTGTCAAGCGGCGATTGCCTCGGCTACCGCTTCTCCACATTACCAGCCTCACCTGAGCTGAGCTTTTGAGAGAGAAGCGGGAACTGGTTCCGGATCTTTGGAATCACAAATTGCAACCCTTTTCCCCATCGATCAGTAATCAAGCTCATCGTCCGGTATAACACGCCTTTGTTATACCGAACCCCAAAAATCTTTTCACTTCAAGATTCGGGATTTTGTATCCTGAGAGGATTCAAATTGTTTTGTTTACATTTCCCGGGGCCACACCGCCTTTATATCAAACATCACCAACCACAATGTCACCCTCATCCTCATCTTCATCCCGAAAGGGAACCCCTTCACCATCCCCATCAGCACGCTCCCTCAAACCAGTCGCCCTCGTCGTCGGCGCATCCCGCGGCATAGGCAGACAAGTAGCCATCGACCTCGCCAAAAATGGCTACGCCGTCGTCGTCGCCGCCAAATCAATCACCCCTATCTCGGTCCTGACCCAAATCAACCCCTTTCCCCCAGATCCCAAATCCAACTTGTCAACAATCACCACCGTCGCCCGGGAGATCCAGCTAATGGGCGGAGAGGCCTCCGCGTTCCCTGTGGATACTACTTCGTACTCTAGCATCCAACTGCTCATCAACATGACCATTCAGCAGTACGGGCGTATCGACGTGGTAGTTTACAACTCTGGAGCTATTTGGTGGGGTCCGGTCGCTACGACCCCTATGAAGAGGTTTCAACTCATGCAAAGAGTCAATGTTGAAGGATTGTACGGGGTTGTGCAGGAAGCTTTGCCGCATCTCAAGAGGACGGGGAGGGGAAGGATCGTGGTTGTTTGCCCCCCTATTTACAATAGGTTTTTCAGGGGAAAGACTGCGTATGCCATAGGCAAGGTTGGAATGAGCGTTTTTGTTCAGGGGTTGGCGATGGATTTTGTTAGGGAGGGGAAGGATATGGGTATTGTGGGTATTTGGCCTGCTGTGGTAAGTTTGTGTCATTATTAAAAGAGGTTAAGAAATATTGCTAATGAGGGAACGGAACAACAATAACAGGCAATCGAGAGTGCTGCTACTGAGCAGTTCACCAAGAAGGACCCTATGCATGCTAGGGAGCTTAGGAAGCCAGAGATATTTTCTGATGCCATCTTGGCCATGCTTGAAGCGCCTCTTGGGGAGATCAATGGAAAGCTGGAGCTTGATGAGGATTTCCTCAGGAGGGTCAAGGGCGTTCAGGATTTTGACAAGTACTCGGTGGTGCCCGGCAGCAGACCTAGAAGAATCATGCCCGTGATATTGCCGGATTTGACGGTTGCGGAGCAGGATGATGAGGGGATGAGAGCCGATAGCTCGAAGCTCTGATATCCGTCCGTAAGTCTTTCCTGTGGTGAGGGAACGATATACTTGCTTACCTGGCGAGATACCCAAGTTTGTCTTTTTTGTTAAATAGATTGTGATATGGCTACATGGGATCAAGGGCACTGGATAGGGTATATATTTGGATAATACATTGTACATTGATGTCTGCCGAAGGCGGGAGTGGCCATAACTGTTGAGCGAGGGGGGCTTCTGTTGCCAGAAGCTGAGTCTATTGGAACTACGGATATACCAAGGGACTAGCGGAGTGGTATGTACGTACATAGAATCCTTTAATGTTCTTAAAGATATTATGGGCGTGCTTTCTGAAGATCTAGATGCCCATCTTTTTATCAGAGGCGTTTACTGATTGTATATGCAACGTCTACTTGCTTGTTGAGAGCCAATTCGGTCTCAGGAAGCCCTGTTCGTCTCCCAGGATATTTTTGTGAATATCCCCAGGAAGGTCTGTTTTCTTCTGGGAATATTCTCTTTTCATCTCCAAGACCACCTAGCTAGCAACCCCTAAAGGGGGGGTGTATAGCATAGGATGTCCTCTTTACATCCAGCACGTTTCGTCAACGTCAGATATATACACACACATACATCATACACAAATGCCGCCTGCGAACCAACGGCATCCAGAGTTTCTGTCAAGGCTCTTATATTCCCATAGATGTCAGACCCTGATATCCGAGGGGCACTTGGTATGTGTTTGCATCAGTGCAGCCAGCCTACCTGGAAAGATGCGCAGGATTTAATGCAGCTCCATCCAAAGAAAGACATCATGCCCTTTTCCAAGAGCAAACATTGCAAACCTACCCTACCCGGCCTTCCGAGGGAAGAGAAAAGACATAACCAATGACCTTACTTAGATCTCGATGACCGCACTTTCATCATTCGTCCTGAGTAAAAACCCAACTCGCCAATCAAGTCCAGCAGAGGGGAAAAAACGAATAAGAACCGAATTCCTGAATGCAGTTATTTAGTCATAGACTTTTTTTGACTCACCTTCATCATATTTCGTATAACAAAATATACCGGGTTCTCCCGAAACATCAAAATATCAAATGTTACTCGCAAATACCACCTCCAAGAACTTGCTCCGTCCCCGACCTTTCCCGTTTCCGGAACCAAGGGCGCAAACAAATGAAACGAAAAAGCACGCATCGTGCATCACCGCATCCCGCGTCCGCGCCCGCCGGATAAGTCCGACCTTTACGACGTCGCGTCCGCTACTACATTCATCTGCGAATTATGTTGCACACATTACCTACTACTCATCATACACATGAGCGGGGACGGGACGGTGGGAAGGGCCCCAGGCAGCGACTTTCTGTACCGTTTTACGGGAGTATGAGTGAGCAAGTTCCCTAATATGAGAGAGAGAGAGAGAGCAAAGCCCCCGTGGACAAGTAATAATGCGATTGGCCAGCACCCGAATTTTTGGGTGTGTGAGGGACGTTCTCCCGTTCCTGCGCCTCAATTTGTCCCCCACAGTGTATTCGGTGTTACCTAGGTGGTATTTCCCCCCCTCTCTGTCCCAAGTGATGGACTGGCTCTCTCGCTAACATGGAGGGAAATGGGAATGCAGGTCTTTGATAAACGGGCTGTGCTTCTACATAGAATTTGTATTGTATCTGCCCGAACTCGGTCGGGGGTATTACAGACCAAAGATTTACCGAGCGGGCGTCGATAGCTTCATGCACGTTGAACCCGACAGCTCGTTCCCGTGGCTCAGCTGGGAAAACCATATGGCAGGGGGCGGGGCAAGTTCCTCATAGAACCTCACCCCTTGAGCTATGGGAAATTAAAAAATTGAAGCTATGATACTGTTGCAGCAGCAGTTGTAGAAGTATAGCTGAGGTGAGGTGTTTGAGGCGAGGCGATCCCCATCTGGAGAAAGCTCTATTGCTGTGCCGCCATGTGGAAGTCCCAATGGTTCGGTGTGGCCCCTGGATTTCAAATGCTGACAGGAAGAAGATGAAGAGGAATGATGGGGAATTCATCATCAGCCCTATGAGCGGGGTACAGATAACGAATCAAGAATGTCTCCGCTTCCGTAACAGCGCCGATTCCACTCAGCGCTCAACCCCAACCCCAACCCCGCACCCGCCATCTGTCCGCTCTTGACAACGGAAACATCCAGTAAAAACGCTGCGTGATCCGGTCGGGCGGTGCAAATCAATCCCGCTCTTCTGCTGTCATGGTTTTTTGATGGGAAATAAAAGGAACAAAAGAACTCGGTGTCACAGTCGCACCGATGATCCGCCCTCTGCCCTACAACGTATTCTTTGGTCGGATTACTCGCATTGTTACGCAGTAGGATGATACATGCCATCCAAAGCATTGATCATGATTATCATCCGGCGCTGTAATCGTAATCTGCACCATCATCGATCGAACCCCTCACCGCCAGAGATTGTGAGGGCAAGAGATTGTCCTCATTCAGGTGATATGCACCCTTCCGAGGAAAAATGTGAGGCGGAGCTACGTGTATGCATCATTGCACAAGAGATATTCCCGTGTATGCGTTGTTGATGTATGGTGTGGTGTTTCGTGGGGCTTGCCATCGCCGAGATCGAAATGAAAGAACGGAGCTGGCAGTTCAGTTGAGGGAGTGCACGTTTCGGGAACCTGTACCTTTTCGTCCAAATGCCGATGCTGTGTGTTGTCCTCGTTTTGCCCGACTGTGCAATTGGCGCTGCACCTTTTTCCTCACTACCACCTGTAAAAGAACCCAACCACACGGTAACGGAAGGGAAATTACCAAAAGCAATTAAACCAAACGGCCCAATCCAGCCAGCCTCACTTGGGTATTTACACGCTATGAATGCGATAAAGGCCGCTATCATATGTGTTTGTATGTGTGACCCGATGCAATTCGATCATGGCAATCCACGTCACGGGCCAACAAATCGAAGTGCTGTGAGGGGAAGATGCCCTGGCGGGATGTATGGGTGCCCAGAGCGAAGAGTTGGTTGATGACGGGGCCGCGCATTGCATTGCGATTCCGTCCTTGAGTAAAATGACTCTTGCGGCGGAATGATTAAAAAACGGAACCAAACAATGAAAACAAAAAAGGCGCACCTCGGAATTAGAAATCAAAATGGGGGAGATTCTGCTTGCCCGCATTAAAGCCATCGGGTTTAGGTTTGATTACAACCTACACGTGCAAGTAATGCTACGAATAGAAGCCGAAAGAAAGGCGAGACTGCGAAACCTTCCGGTTGACGGGTGAATGATGGAAGCCAAGTGTGGTCGCTGATTAACAATCAATCAAAATTGTATCATAATGCAAAACGACGGATGACATTCGTAGACAACCTGTTATGTTTTAAGGCATCAAAGTAAGAGACCGGATTCATCAGCGTGCGACGGGGTTATGTTGGGGTATAACTCCGTTCTATGGGCGGCGTAGAGTCCTATGGCCGAAACGGGCTCGCGATCCCCTAGAACTGCTTGAACATGAGTTGGCTCGCAGCAACGGCCTGAGGGAAAGGTTGGCGAAACTGTGAGAGCTTCACCGCTGCGGCGGTGGTGTACGATACAACAGTAACCGACGTAAAGTTCCCGTTTTCTCTGACGAGACTAACCCAACGGGGACATTGACAAATCTGCAAGGGGGTCGGTCGGGTAGGTGGGGACCGTGGGTTCGCTGGAGTGTGCTCGTCGGATTTCGGTTTTTGTCAGCTGCTGCGGATGAGACAGCAATAACCTTGTACAAGTGACCTGCGGTGTCTTGGACGGAGCCGAATACCAACAGAGAAAGAGACGGTCAAGGGACCCCGTTTCCATCCAGGGAAGGTTTACAAAAGGAGACTTGGTCGCCCATCTCTCGTCCTCGTCCGCTCCCCTTCCGATACTCGACCTAGATATCATCAGCAGCAAACATTATTACTTCTACTCTGATTTTACTTTTTGCAAAAGAGCAACAAGAGTTTGTTTAGTTGTGTCTTTCATCGAAACTTGACACCTACACACCCCAACCCCACTACATCCACACCCCCTCCCTGTCCTGCCTTACAAAGCTGCCTGGATAGGACCCATCCGGTAATCGGCTTGTCGGTGCCTTGACTCATAAAAAAAATACGCCAGAAGCAACAAATATTAGGGAAGCCTTTTGTCAGCTCTCGACAAAATGTCTTCTCCTCTTAACCCCCAATCAACACACTACTCATCACCTCAATCACCATTCAAGCTCCGACCCCAAAAGATGTCGATTGCTCAAACATACTTTCTCGCCCACAAGGCAAGGGCTAAGCTCTCTTCTGAGGCTGCCCGCCCAGACCACAACTTGCGCCTGCTCGTCGGGCACGCCAACCTCCTCGACTCCTTGATGCTTGACCTCGCCGAAGCCGAGAGGGAACAAGAGCTTTGGTTCCACCAATCCGTCCGCGGTGCATCACCCGCACCCGAGGAGAGACACATTCAATGGGCCGATAACGTCGCCGTGGAGGAGCCCGAGCACGACTGGAGGGCCGAGGACGCTGAGAGCGACTCGGACTCAGACTCAGACTCAGACGACAGCTTCGACGATGAGGAGGATGAGGATATCGAGATGGCCGACGCAGTCTCTCTCAGGAGGATACCTTCCCACCCCAACAAGAGCTTTCAGCACCACTACAGCAACGATGAGGAGGATTTTGACATGGAAGACGAGGAGGACTACACACATCTCTCACTGCAAAGGATCTCATCGCACTCCAACACTACTTCACCATCGTCACCACCAGAGCTCGATTCGGATTCAGATGACTCAACAGAAGACGAGCCAATGCCACCTTCACCACCAACGACCGTCATGCCTACATTCGAAGACAGCAAGGATAACAAGACACACACTCCACCATCACCAACGAGTGTAGACAAAGACTCATTCTACGAAGAGGGATACTACCTTCCACCAAGAAACCCAGCAAGACTGATCTCGGCGATATCGGTGTATTAAACCAAACAACACACTCTTATCTCTGTTTTTATCACTCTTGCATTGGGTCGGCGTTTTTGAAAATACCCCGAAATGATACCAACTTCAGCGATTTTGGCTATCTGCCACAGATATTTTTTATTTTGTCATGAGCGAGCGATTTTCAAATTCTTATTTTTATTTTTATTTTTTACAACAAAAGTCTTTTTTTTTTTTTTATTGAAAGGAAATATCTACACACCACCACTCAATAATGGGAATACATGAACATTGGGAGGAATTTCATTATTTTATTTTATTTTTGATCTCAAAGACTCTACTCTTTTTATTATGTGTCAGATGAATTGGGAGGAAAGGAAAGGATATTCACCAGGGCAGAATTAGCTTATGTAGCTTGCAATCCTTTTTCGCTCCCTTACGAGGTTGAGTGTGAAGGACAAGCTTTTTTCTTTTCAATTTACTTGGAAACAAAACAATATGAATTATTTTCACTATCATCAAACAATTCCATTGCTTGCAAGTGATTCATCAAGTGTGTATATTTGAGGGGGGCGGGGAGAAAATTGCATGCAATTGACATCACCATGAGTGTGCCTTGATTTTTTGTTGTGTTGTTGTACCTGGTATTTGCCGAGGGGGAGCGAGCTCGGCAAGGCGAAAAAGGAGATCGGTTCCGAAGCAGCGGGAAAGAGCTGAGCTGAGCTTTCAGATGGTTTTTGGGAGATGAATGATGATTCAAGATTTCAAGAAAAATGTCTTGGCATTTTTGGTTTCAGTTTGCTTGGACGGGGACTGTGCTTTTCTTTCGGGCAGGAACAATTTCCAAGTTTTTTTTTATTTACATCATTAATTTTGGAAGTCAATTCAGTGATAGTAAGTAGGTTTCATTTCTATAGTAACTTTATTTTTGTAATAGTTGTTGAGGAATCAACGAGAAGATACCAATGATAACTTTATTCCCGTGTAAGTGAGGACCGACACGATGGGTGAGGACTTTGCAGGGATTTTCCCTCTCCTCACTTTTGGGAAGGGGTGTATATTTTAGGGGGTGTGAAATTAAAGAATTTAGCGAGACCGCGAGCGGTGGAGATGAATGATTGATTGTTGATGCAAAAGAGAGCCAAGGAGGAACAACAGACTTTTCTCGGATTTTGAACGAATAGGAAGCAGAAATGGATGAAACTTGAGATCTACATTATAGTACACTAGAGCGGATGAGGGGGATGGATACGTGGTTGAGATTTTTTGAATTTCTTTTTCGTTGGGAGGGGGCCTGGAATGCTGCTGATGGGCAGCAAGACGGTACGATAGGTAGACTTATTGAACAAGGACAAGGAAAGCAACGCACGCGACAGCGTATGACGAATCATTGTTGTTGAGTGAGTGATGAAGGAGGGGATTTGTTGTTGTCTTTTTCCCTTGTTGGGTAGTGCCGGGGTTTCAAAATTCACATTTTGCATTGTTCTTCTCTCTCAACAAACGGAGGACAAAGGGGGAAAGAGAGACAGTCGAATTTCCACATTTTGATCTATCTGTTTGGCCTTTTTTTCTCCTCTGATATCACCCAGAGCTGGAACTTTTTGTGACCGGGACGGGACCCGGGGGAAAGGAGGATGTGGCCCGGCTGGTTGGGTTCGGCGGCGGGACCAGACCATAAAACAAATCTCTTGTTGTAAAAGAGGCTGAACAAAGAGGTCCCCCGTTTCATCAATAGATAGAAACAAAGGAGAATTTGACAACAAAGAAATGTTGAAACAAGTCTGAAGACCATCAGGACCTGAGTGGTTGGCCAGCAGCAGCAGCAGCAGCAGCAGCAGCAGCAGGGGGGGAGGAATAACGGATAGTGGTCCAAACAAACAAACAAAGTTTGTGATTTGATGATCGATCCGATCGATCTCATCAGCTCGGGATTTTCCCCTAGACTTGCTCCTCTCTCGCTCGGTTGTTTCTTTGAGGCGGCGGGGTGGATACCCCGATTGATAGGCAACATGGATCATGATTTGAAGTCCATCAAACAACGCATTGCTTCGTTGGCTCGCCCGGTTCGCCTCTTTTTTTTCTTTTTCTTGGTGGATGCGGGGGAGGGCCCGGGGAGAACCTAACGATATCAAACGAAACAGCAGAACACACACACCGCCAACAACGCGAGCGTAACCTGAGCGACGAAGCTAAGATATGGAGAAAGTGGATTTTCTACGGAACCAAAATGCAAAAGATTTTTTAAAGGTTGATACCTAAAAGAATTTCGTGGGGGAGGGGAAAAGAGGGGTTTGCCCAACTGGGCGTTGAATTGAACAACAGCTGATATGCAGACCGACGAAATGTCAGGAACTTTTCCGGATTCGATTGCGAGTTCCGGTCGGTGTGTCTGATGTCGACCGGCGGTGGTGGTGATTTTTTATTTGGTGGCGGATAAGGCTGCGGGCACCCAAGGGACTGGAACCTTTTTTTTTCTTTACTGTTTCCGGGACGGTACGGTAATTACCGATTGGACTTAATTTTTTCGGTCAACTACCACCTGGACAGGGATAACGTCAGCTTTTGGTTCACGTTTTGTGCCGCAACTGCGGATATGACCGTTTGAACCGGGAGTTGTAATTATTTAAGAACACAATTGAACAATCTCAATGTTACAAAAAAACTTTACGGAATCTATCTCTATGATGAATTGAAAGAATGAAGAGTGAAAAAAGGGTTCTTGCGCCCCAGATTGATTGCATCTGTCGTGCCGCATGAACCTCTCCGTTTTCCCCTGAGATTTCCTTCCAGAAACGGTTGTCCGGACCGTTGCACAGCCTCAGGACACCATTCACAAGGCTTTACCTTGATGCCTAGTATAATGCTGCGTCGTCTGCTGTCATACGTAACCTTCGTCAAATTCCAAAGTTGGCAGATTTCCAGGGACTGAGAGTGACATCAGCACGGGGGGAGGAGGGGAAATTCAACCTCGAGTACACGCAATATTAAAACAACACCGCCATGATTCTGAATATGCAGGGCAATGCCTTGTCAGTCGCATGTCTCGTGATGCATTTCTCGTATATATGAAGTTATGAGAGGAAGGACCCCAAACCTAAGTCCTACTTCTAAAGATACCTTACCCCTAACCCCAACGGACCCCAACCGCCCCCAGGACCATCTGTCTCTCTCCATCTCCCCGCTTTGAAGGGACTAAGCTAATAAGCACCCGTTATCATTGTCCACTTTGGCATCAAATCAATCTCAACCTGCCTTTTGTCAAGGTGAAATCTGACATAATCCCGAGCGTTGCTTCCGCGGAGGCCGCCGTTAGCGATTTAGTTTTAATCTTCGGTCAGTCCAAGTGACCCCGGCACTCCGAGTTGCCGGAGGGAAGATAACGTGGGGGTTGTAGCATTGTAAAGTGTGTGTGTGTGTTACGCCGTGGTGTGCCACACGAAGCCAAGCCCACCTCGGGACTTGAGACCACCACCAAAGGCATCACGGGCCTCATACACAGGACCTGTTGTTCGAATGAAACATGTCCTCGAGGGTCTCAAGACCATCAGTTGACCTAGGTCCTCAAGACACCCTATGTTTTGGGATGGATAGGACATTGTCCCCTTATTGTTTCCGTAAATCCTTTTGTTCCCGGCGTGTTACTCATGATCATATCATGATCACCCCCATCCCTCCATCCGTTTCCGAAAAGTCCTATCTCAATAGGATATGATAGGATTTGGGGGCTTTGTTAAAGTGCGAAAAGGATCAAAAAAGTCCTTGTATACACCGTTTCACCGTTAGAGCTGATTTGATCTGCCCTTTTCCCCATATTATCGCCATTCTCCATAAAGCATCAGCCCTATCCGTCCGCTCAGGGGCAACAAGCGGGGGAAAATAAAAGACCCTTTTTTTTTTGGCAAGTGTCATTGGTTCTGTTACACACCGTTTTTCAGGAAGCAGAAAAGCGGCGGTCAAGGTACGATAATATGGGGAAAGGAGCGGGAACGGGGAACTTGGATGTTTTTTAGTGTAACGGTTGATCTTGATCATCAAAAAACCCTGATGGTGAATGGAGAAAAAGAGAACGTTACGTCTCGGCTTTCTTATTACTCACATCATAAATCAGGACGCTGCATATCACTCACGTCGGGACCCTGAGTATAAACGGGTTTGTGTGTACTCGCTCGCGTACATACTACAAGCATCCGACCGACATCTGTTTGCACTTGAGATGTTAGGTCCAACAGCCGATCCGAGCGCGGCAGTGTAATGTCCATGCGTGTGTGTAAACATCGTAGGCATCAAGATTTTTTTTTAATATAGACAGCGGTGAGGGTTTGTACTTTGGTTGTCCTGCAATATAACGCTCGGGTGTGACACCGATTTACAAATTCACAACACTCAACACTTTTTTACGCCTTGTTTCCGCGGCATGTTCCAAATGTTGTTGCCTTAATACGCAGGACCGGTAAAATAGTCCCTTTCAAATGTTGTGATACCTTCCCTACCTAAACCTTCCTTGCATAACAAGTGTGTTGTTGTCATGCGACGAGCTCGCAATTAGACACACATCAAACAGCAAAGCCAGCACAAGCCTTGGTATTTTCGTTCGTCCCTTGTTTTTCAATATGTCTCTCGTTGAGATTAGACAAATGAGGTACCGCGGAATTACCGGCGTGTGAGTCAAATGACTGATTTGATTGACGCAGAGACAACAAGATATGGTGTTGTGAGTAAAAAACAGGAGTACGCGACCCGAACCCGTTTCCGTCCGAATCCGCACATGTGAATGGTTGGGGCTATCAGTCATGTCCAAAATGTCGCCGGTCTCTTCCGGATATTATCAAGTGTGTGCGAGGGAGTTCTCTCGGGATCGGCATTTTTTGGTGAATGGCGTTTTTGTCATGCTTGATCAAGTGGATTTGTTAATCCTCGGTCTGTTTGTAATGTTTGAAAGAAAGGAACAGAGTATACAAAGCTGGGTAGGAAAGGAATTCAGTTTGCTTGTGATACCCATCCGTCCCCGGATTTAAACCATCAACTGTCAGTTATATCCATCAGATATTTTTCTATTGTATCCCGTGTCATAAGAAGTTTGTGAGATTCATGAGTAATCGTGCATCTCAGGAACAACACCAATCCTTTTAGGTATTTTACAACAACCGGTGAAATAAAAGATAAAAGGAAAAGAATAAAATAAAATAAAATAAACAAAACATTTCGAATCTCGGCTCGGCTTCAAACGCGGTGAGCAAGTTGTCATATGGGATACCCTGCTTTCATAAACAAAAATTTCATCATTGGTGGATAACCTTGGAAAAAAATGGAGGAAATTTTCGTTTTCTTTTCCAGCCTGTGATTTTCTCTCGTTCGGAGATATCTTCCCCGCGAAAATATCGATATCGTGGTGATCCACATGAAAAAAGGATTCCAAGAGATAGCGGAGATTATTGTGATAGCCCCGACAGTTTAGCAGACGGAGATCATGTTCGGCCGCAGGGCTGAATTGGTTCGAGCTCTTTCGTCTCCGCAAAAAAGGCACCGAATTGTCCGTCGGCTTTCAAACTTCCCGACACCCGGGGCGGACCCCTTGGCGCCCCGAGAGGAAGGGAAAGAAAGTTGCATACGTCACCGAAACTTGTTGTTCTGGGCTGATTTGATATCCATGATCAGGCGATTACTGACCAGATTAGGAATACAATGGAGGTAAATTCAAGACGTTGAATTTCAAGACCGTTTTGTGTTGTTTCCGTTTTGTAGAGATGTGTATACGACTGTCGGAAGCACAGCAAAGGTTAGGGGTTTGGCTTCAGCAGCTTCCTCAAGCCTCCCATGGAAAACAGACTCGAAGACTGGCTACCCATGTAGAAAGAGGATTTTGCTTTTATATATAGTTATTGTTGCTTTGGATATTCGCAATGTATGGGATTTGGAAATGGATCCCGCTATCAGTTTTAGAGATATGGGGCTTATCGATGACCTCGACCCACTTTATTTCTGCCATTCCTTGAACAATCAACTATTTCTCAAACTTCATATCAACCTCCCCGACAGTGAAAAATGCCACCAGAACTCATACCCGAGGAGGACTACTTGTCGGAAGAAGATTCCGATTTTGCTCCAGAAGATGTGCCGGCCGAGGAGTCCTCAGCATCTGGCGATGAGGACGAAGAAGCCCCCGCCAGCGCGAAACCAGCCGCGGGGGAAGAGCGCAAACGACCAGCCAGCGCAACAAAGGATGAAGACACGGTAGCTGAGGACGCGGGTTTTGAGAACTCTGGAGACGAAGCGATAATAGTAAAAGGAAAGAAAAGGAGGAAAAAGAATAAAGACGAAGATGATGAAGGCGGGGAAGGTGGTTTGGTCAAAACGCGAAGCATGCGCGCTGTTGAGTAAGGATGCTGTCCTCTCTGTCTCGAAGAGAAACGCAAGACTAAACTAAACTGACTGACTCTTTTTGACAGAAAAGCTGAAAAACGAGCAAACACAGCAATTGGTCCAGTAACTGTCGATATAGATGCTATTTGGGCGCAAATGAATAGCGAGCCGATTATTCCATCGTCATCTTCACAGCAACAACAACAACCACAAAGTGCTGCCGATCCGCCTCCACCACCTACCGAAACCTCAACCGATCCTTCGTCTTCCTCCTCAAACAAACCAGAACTCATCCGAATAAAACGAACATATAACTTTGCGGGCAAAGTACACACCGAAGAGAAATTAGTAGCACGGGATTCGGCCGAAGCAAAACTTTATCTAGCCGAGAACCCCGACGCTGTTGTGGAGATTGAAGGGGCAGAATCAGAACAACAACAATCAAAACGCATTCTGAGAAAGGCGTTTCGCTCTGCGTTTGAGCCCGTGACGCCTGGCATGGACGCTCAAAGACGGAGTGATTTGAACTTGGGAATGGCTGCGCGGTTGCAGGCGAGGGAGGAACTGGCGGCTGGGGTGAAGAAGCTTAATACGGTTGAGAAGAGCAGGATGGATTGGGCTGGGTTTGTGGATAAGGAAGGGATTAAAGATGAGTTGGAGCTGGCCGGCAAGAGCAAGCATTCGTTTATGGGTAGGCAGGACTTTTTGGCGAGGAGTGAAGCTGTTAGGGAGGACGAAACTAGGAGGGCGAGGATTGCCGGGAAGGTATAAAAGTCCTTTGGGTTGGGGAGGATATTGTATGATTACAATACCCTCCCCCTTCTTGAATGTTTGTTAGTCCATTATATGACTATTAACACGGCTTTTTGAAATCGAAAATGGCTATTTATTTATGTGAGGTCCTTTTCTATGATTAAAAATGCCTTGTGTCTATAAATCAGGCTTATTTAAGAACCAATGGGCGTTTTCGATTTCAAATAAGCATGTTGAAGATTAAGTATCATGTTAACGAAGATTCAAGGGGGTTATTGTATAGTCCGAATATGTGTGACCTTCAATGACCATCTCCCCTTTTGCCTATGCCTTCTGTTTCTCTTCTCCTTTTTTCCTCTTCCTCCCGTTTTTTCCTCTCCTCTCTCTTAGCCTGCGCAGTTCGTAAGAATCGGCCCATTCGCGTCAGGCTGGGATGCTATTCGCACCCGGCTCGAAGAATATTAATGAAGTACGGTACTGTTGACCAAATTCACATTTAAGTGGGTTGTCCCCAAGGACGTAGTTTATTCAGCCCTTAAAAAGGAAAGCCGTAAGGCTTGATTTTACACCAAATCAAAAGGGTATCTTTATACTAGTAAAAAAAAACAATTCCCCATACAAAACCACCCCCTATGCCGCGACCTCCCCCTTTACCTCTGCCTCACGTTTCCTCTTCTCCTCTTCCTTCTTTGCCTGCGCAGCCCGTAGCCTCGCCATAGTAGCAGCAAACCTATCACGAGGATCCGACGGAGCCACTGGTTCAGACTGAGGAGCAGCAGTCGTATCATCAACCGGCGGAGGAGGAGGTGGTGGTGGAGCAGTAGTATTAACCTTTTCCTCCTTCGTACTACCCCCTTCCCTCTTCTTCTCTTTTTTAGCCGCCTTCCTCTCCTTAAGCTTCCTCTCTAACTCCCTAACCTTCTCCTCATACTCCTTATCCTCCCTCTCCCTTTCCCTTCGCTCCGCTTCCTCCTTCAATTTCTGCTTCTCCTCCCACTTCCTTTTCCCTCTCTCAGCCATTTCCCTCATTACCTTTTCCTCTTCCGGATCCACTCCCCCATTCATCTTCATCTTTTTCTTCTGACTCTCAGCCTGCCGTTCCGCCTCTTCCAACTCTTCTACCAACCTCCTTTTCTTTTCATCCATCATATCCCTCTCTTTTCGTTTCCGCAAAATAGCCCTCATCCCGCTCTCGTAGACCTCCCTCGCTTCTTTTTGGAGTAACACATCTTTAGCCTTTTCCAACTTTTCGTATAGAGCAGGATCGTAATTATCTCCCGCTTTATCCGGATGAGCCGTAAGTGCTTTTTTTCGAAAGGCGCGACGAATGTCTTGTTCTGACGCTGTGGCGTCGATGGAGAGAAGAGTAAAAAGATCGTCGCCTGCAGCGCCGGCCGCTTTCGCAAAGGCGAGGAGATCTGGGTCTGGTGCCATTGTTGCGTGTATCTTGGAAGAGGATTTGGTTTTATAAAGAGAAAGATGTAAACTAAAAAGTTGCAGCTTGACAAAAAAGAACTTGAAATGGAACTCGCGTTGCGGAAGTATGTGCACTTGACATAAAAAGTGGGGCAGCTGATTTCCTTCCAAGAGCTTTGCGACAAGGGTTAGGGTCAACAACTCTTGTTTTACAATACTGGAGGGAAAGCAGAGAAAAGAGGGAAGTACTCCTCGTACTAGAAATTGAATTGCAGGCAATTGGTTGTTGTGGCCACAGGGTGGTTGTGATGAAAAAAGCCAATTGTGGGTGGAAGAAGGAAGTGGTTGTTGTGGTGAAAAGGTTGGTTGTGGGAAGAAAGAAAGTGGTTGTTGTTGAGAGGAAGGTTGTTGAAGAATGGAATCTCTGAAAAGTAAACCTATACTCAGCTGGCCTCGATGCTGCTTTTGCGTGACACTGAGTTTGCGGCAAGTCTTGGGCCTCACCAACAGTTGTCAGACAGATAGAGGAATCACTTCGCTAGAAAACCCTTCATTCTTTGTTTCTTTTTTCTATAACCATACTCTTGGATTAATCTCTTTACTAATTAATGTATACTTATTTACCGTCGTCTTTCCCACCCAATGTCATAATCATCTAGGCCGCACAATGCAGTTCATCCTCATTAATCGACTCCTCCTTGACCGGTTACTCTTTGCTCGAATCATCTTTGCTCTGCTCCTCCCTATCCTCCTTCTCAGTACCCTCCTCATCTTTGGCCTCCTTACTCTCAGACTCCTCATCCATAATCCCCTCCGCCTCAGTTACCCCCTCCTTTTTCTCCAGAGAAATATTCTTGACCTCCTCAGGCTTTTTGCTCGTGGCACTCTCCGGTATTTGAAGCTTTAGGTTCCGAGCATTTTGAATCCCCAGCACCTGCTTCATCAACCGAGCCTTTGCCTCGTCGGCCTGCTGCTTGCTGATGGCATTCTCCCGCTGCTCAGTATGAAAGTCTGTGCGATTGATTTCGGCACGTTTCGTGCTGTCTCTTTCCAGTTGTTCTTGGATTTCTCGCCTCTGTCGTAGCCATTCCTGGCCAAGACCTTGGATCTGGCCAATCTTCCTTTCCTCTATCTGTTGGTATAACTGCCAGTCGTCCATTTGCGACGGCGTTGGAATCTTGATAACCTCTGCCATGTGCTTTTGGTCAGACTTCCGCTCCAGCGTGAGCTCAAGTTGATGTATGTCGAGCTTTTCGTTCGTGGGGTCAGCAGGATCCTTGGTCAGGCTTGTTTTCAAGCCCGACAGCTTCCACACACCATCATATCGAATTCCTGCCTCGGGTGCGAGGGAGCTGCGCAGCTCATGACCCCTGAGAATGCGCACCTCATTGCCAACCTGGCTCAGCAGCTGCCAAAACAATGGCGTCCTCGGCTGCGAGTAGAGGGTATAAACAGTTTTGTGCACATGAATCACATTTTCCCTGCCGGTTAAAAGCGGAATGGTGCAAGCCTTGTACGGAGTGATTGTTGCCTTGTTCTCGATTACGCTGTTGACGATGCTATCGCGATGGGCACAGGCAAGGTTGAGCCACCATTTGCTAACATGAAAGGCGTCTGCCTTTTTGAACTTCTGCTTGTTATCAACTTCCCAGTCGGTTTTGCCCATACAGATGCCTTGAAGACGCCCCTTGTTCTCCAGATGCCCCCTACGTATATTGTCGATGTCGAAATACTGGAACTTGAACCTTTGCAGCCAGGTTTTGTGAAGACGAATGGCTTTCTGTATTTGCTCATTCACTTGCTGGGATGGGCGGGGCTCTTTATTCTCAAGGGAGCAAATGTCGCCCACCAGCTTGTCTAGGCGGGCGTACTGAATCATGTCCATTTTGATGGGGTGACTTTGCTGAAGTTCTGCGTAGAGAGCCGTGTCCAGAAAATCCGACAATTTCTCAGAGTCTGAGCCAAAGGTTGTTTCCATCAAATAGCCGAAGCCATCCTTCTTGGACTTGGCAAGTTTGATCGATGCCCTCACCGAGTCGGATAAAGCGAGTAAATATTCACAATCCGACAAGTTTTTCGAGGTAACCACATCTTCGGTCGACTTGGAGCCTCGACGCGAGCTCTGCCATGAGAAATATGCATCCCCTTGCCGCGGGGCCAAAGTAGTCGAGAGATCGGTCTCGCTGATACTGTTCCTGTTTTTGAACCAACTGCTTCTTGGATCCTCCAAGATATCCTCGGCCTCGCCAAATTTGGTGGAGTTGTTCCGACGACCGCGCGTGGGGAGTGCTCGGGGTGCCTTTTTATTGAAGTCGCCTTTCAGGTCCAAGTTGCTAATTTCGTCCCCCTTCCTATGCCAGGTCATGTTGGCGACTGAGACGGGCTTGTTATTGATGCAGATATAAGGTACGGATGGTGATACTCAATGTTCGATGTTCGGTTGAAAAACTTTGGTAGAATTCCAAGTGTCCGTTGGTAGCCAGGAGGTAATTTGAACCGCATGCTTGTTCTTGCCGGTGGCAGTCAGTCCCGTCGGACTCTCCGCTTAAGGTTTGAGATCGGCTTCCGTAGCTTCAGGTTCACTCGGGGCTGGTCCCACACTATCACTTGCAATGGCAGGTCCGATAGCAAGCTGACGTTTCTTTTGGGCAAGTAGCTGGAACAATTCACCCCATTTCATCTCATGTCCACCAATGTACTCCTCACATCCTCCAACGCCTCCTCTAATTCCCCATCGCCCCTGATTTTCCCGCTTAACTGCTCCGAAATGCCCACCACTGCGCTAATTGAATGCTTATACCTCTTTCTCATTCCAGAGTGAGCACCAACTAAAATGGCCGTAATGAGCTGCAAAACAGCAAACCAAAACTCGACCGTCGCTGCTTTCACCTTTTTATCCTCGGGAACATACAACCATGCGACCTTGGTCACCAAATCCATCCACTCCTCTCTCGTGTCACCTTCCTCTTCTTCAACGATGCTTAGCATGACTCTGACAATCTCTATTCCTCTGGCTGCCGCCTCCTCCTCGCCTGTGTGAAGAATCTCAGCCAAGTCCTCACCGAGGACTTTCCATCCTCCTTCAGTCAGCACAGCTTCCCTCCCTTTCCTCTCAGCTACAATGCCCTCCAGGGCGGCAAGCACTGGTCTTTTGAAATCCAATCGCCCATTGCTTGCATACAACTCAACAAAGCAGTCAACTAGTCCAGACGCTTCACGTCTCAGTACTTCACCATCATCTTCTCTCAACCAGATCGCAAGGGCCCTTACAGCAGCCAGTATCAAAGGATCTTCCCCAACAGTTCTGTCACTGCATTTTGAGTCCCAAGCAAGCGTCAGGTGGGCAGCACTCGAAGAAGCAGCTGCTGGCTCTACGCGGGCATCTGGATGAAGCCCCATCGCCCCAGCGACCGAGGCGTCCCATCTGTCTCTCAAGTACTCGCTAGTCAGCGACATGGTCTCTGCTATTGATTTCCGCAGAGTCAAGAGTGTGGAGGGAGATATAGACGGTGAGTCCGAGTCCAAGGTGCGAAGAAGGTAGCCAATGAAGTTTGAAACAACGTTGTATGCCGATGTGAGACGATGTGCTATTTGGGTGTAAGAAGGTGAGTTGAGTAGGGAAAGTATAGTGGGAAGGGTCGAGCGAATGTCGATTAGTAGGAGTTGAATCATAAGGTTGGATTGTTTGTTTTCTTCCGGCGGTGAAGTCTCAGAGAAAAGCAGCGGAGGAGTCTGGATTGGGTAGACTTCCAGCAGTGCAGCAGAGAGATTAGTAAACGCTTCTCTGCCGTTGACGGTTGGACGACTGGTGACGAGAGATTGTATGTATTTGATGAGTTGTTGGAGCCAGGATGGGTTTGGCGGGAGAAGTGTCTCGGAGAGTCTGGGCAAGAGAATGGCGAGGAAGTTCATGAGTGTGATGGCATCTGTGCCTTTGAAGGAGGTGATTAGAGTGCCAATTGTAGTCTCGATTTTAGACTGAAGAGTGACAGTGTTGTTTGGTGAAAGTGTCATGGCGTTGAGCCAAGCGTGGAAGAACGTCTCTAGGGCCAGCGGCTGGGAGGGCGCAATTTCAGTCAAGGGGCTCAGATCATCTATTGCTATGAAGACTTGAGACCCAGACGGCTGGTTTACGAGACTGACAATAGTCTCGAGAACCAAAGGGGTGGTTTGCTCTGAGCTGTAATTGTCATCAGCATCTGCATGATTGAACACCCAAAGGAGTAAGAGACGGCTCGTACCAATACAGGAGACATGCCACAAGTTGTGGTATCCTATCTACCATCTTGCTTTCTTTTCTTGCGTCTTCTGGCAACAGAGTAGCAAAGGTATGAAGGACAGACACGGCTAGATCTAACATATTTTTGGCATCCTCCTTTGAGGACTGCTGCTTTGATCCTGTTCGGATCAAACGATCAAGGAACTTGTGAGAGATGCTTCCCCATAATGTGACAATGGCTTCTTCATTGGATCTAAGCTCTGGGGTGTTGTCCAGAATTGACTTGAGCAAGGCAAGTCCGACAAATCGTGAGGTATCATCCTTTGCGCCCAAGAGGGTTTGTATTTTCTGTATCGAAGCAGCTTGTTGTTCTGCAGACAGAATCGTATCAGCCATTTTTTTGTGGAGTTGTGATTTTGTGACGTTTTCCAGCACGAAGTTGGGTGTGGTTACCGATGAGAGAGGCAGCTCAAAAATGTCATTCCATTCTCTCCATCAACAAATGTCGGAAATAATACCTGGCAGGTATTCTCGTAATAAATAAATTAAGCTCCCGTCCTCCTGGATATTCCATGTAATGCGTCCGCACCTTCCAGATTTCTCAAACCTTGACCCGGATTTTGACAACACAGTTCAAGTTTTGCAGTGGCAGGGACGGGATGTGAGATGATCCACAGGCCAAGCTTCACCAAGACTGCGGGAGACGCACGGGCCTTTTTGATCTCCAACTTTGGGGCTTGAATAACATCCTCCCGCGCTTCGATTAGATAAGGAATTGACGACGGTCCTTTTGAGCCACGCTACGACAACGGAGCACCATTTTTGGGTTTTGGAAATACGGCCTATAAGAATGGCAGATGTCTCGCAGTTTTGCCCAGCATGTCCTCGACAAGCGCACTAAATAATCGAATAAACAATGACTATTCAAACTCGTCCTCGTCCACCTCAACCTCCCAGCCACCACGATTCACCCCCTCTTCCTCCTCTTACAATAAAAATACGAACCGAAACGACACCGACGACGACGACGAGCTAGACCTCCTCAATGACCATGATCCCCTATCTTCAAATCAGCAGCAGCAACTACCACAATCAACGCCCGACCTTACCTCGCCCTTGTCCTTCAAGCGTAGGCACAAGCAATCGTCCTCAGCATCCAACTTCCTTTCTCAATCATCACGACGACTACTCAACGCCTTCACCGGAAACAGAGCAAGCCTAGACAACCCATCCAACTCGAACCCACCACCGCCGACAACCAGACTCAATTATATCCCAGACTCCCCGCGCCACCGTCTCTCGAAAGACAACTCTACCCTCCCGCACGACTGGCTAGCAGAAGGTCCAGGCCGTCGCGTAGGCTACGAAGACTTGACAGCAATTGACTGGATCTTTGAATACACAAAAGAGCGACAACGCCAACGAACCTTACTCTCACGAACTGCATCATCGGGCCTGCCATTACTCGGCTACCTCCAGCGCTTCCTCGACGCAAGCCAAGTATGGATTGTTCTAATCCTAACCGGCATCGCCGTCGGCGCACTCACGGCCGGTATCGACGTAACCACAGACTGGTTAGGTGATATCAAATACGGGTTCTGCTCTACGGTCGACGGAGGAGCATTCTACCTGAGCAAGACGGCGTGTTGTTATGGCTACGACGAGATGAGCAAATGCAGCGGATGGAAAACATGGGGAAACGCAATGGGAGTTTTCAACGGCGCAGGGGTTTGGTTTGTAGAATATGCTGTGTATCTGGTCATGGCTTTTGGTTTTGCGACGGCCGCGGCCATGTTGGTTAGGGAGTATGCTGTTTATGCCAAGCATTCGGGTATCCCAGAGATCAAGACTGTTTTGGGAGGGTTTATTATTAGACGGTTTTTGGGCGTTTGGACTTTGATTACGAAAAGTTTGGGTTTGGTGCTGGCTGTTGCGAGCGGGATGTGGTTGGGGAAGGAAGGGCCGCTGGTTCATGTGGCTTGTTGCTGTGCCAACTTGTTCATCAAGTTGTTTCCGAATATTAATAATAATGAAGGTATGTGGCTCGTCTGAGTGGAGGGTCTGGTTGGAAACAGGAGCTAACTTGGGATGATAGCGAGAAAGAGAGAAGTCCTATCCGCCGCCGCGGCATCAGGCATCTCGGTTACGTTTGGATCACCCATTGGAGGTGTGCTGTTCAGTCTCGAGCAGCTGTCTTACTACTTCCCCGACAAGACCATGTGGCAGAGCTTCGTGTGTGCCATGACTGCTGCTGTGGTTCTACAGGCTTTTGACCCGTTCCGATCAGGAAAGCTGGTCATGTACCAGGTCACCTACAGTACTGGATGGCATGGCTTCGAGCTCATCCCGTACATTCTTCTTGGGTTCCTGGGTGGGATCTACGGAGGCTTTTTCATCAAAGCAAATATGTGGGTTGCGAGATGGAGGAACTCGAACTCATGGTTACCCGGTCCGGTGGTCCAAGTGGCTGTTGTGGCCATTTTAACAGGGTTGCTAAATTACCCCAACGACTACATGCGCGCTCAGTGTTCTGACCTGGTGTCTAACCTGTTTTCTGAGTGCTCGAAGCTCGCAGACGACCAATTTGGCCTTTGCAAAACTGGCGCCGCAACCGCAGGCACCATTATTCTTCTCATATTTGCAGCTGTTTTGGGCTTCTTCCTTTCCGCTATAACATTCGGCTTGCAAATACCTGCTGGAATCATCCTGCCATCCATGGCTATCGGTGCGCTCACGGGTCGCGCGGTAGGCATTATAATGGAGATTTGGCAACATAACCACCCCGGCTTCATCGCCTTTCGCTCCTGCGAGCAGGATGTGCCATGCATCACCCCCGGTACGTATGCTATTATTGGTGCTGCTGCAGCTTTAGCAGGCGTCACGCGCATGACCGTTTCGATCGTGGTCATCATGTTTGAACTTACCGGAGCTCTGACTTATGTCTTACCCATCATGGTGGCCGTCATGATTTCCAAATGGGTAGGCGACGCCTTCTCCCGACGGGGCATCTACGAATCTTGGATCCATTTCAGCGAGTATCCTTACCTGGACAACAGTGAAGAGATGGTGGTTCCAGATATACCGGCTTCGCAGATCATGACACGCATTGAGGATCTTGTGGTCTTGACAGCCACGGGACATACCATCGCCAGTTTGTCTGCGGTGTTGGATGCGCATTCTTATCGTGGATTCCCGGTCGTTTCTGATCCTAGAGATGCGATATTGTTGGGTTATATCTCGAGAGCAGAGTTGGCGTATATCTTGCATACCTCTACGCAGGCGCCGAGGTCTTTGCCTCCGGAGACTGAAGCTTTCTTTACGCATCAGCCGTTGGCGGATCCTAGAACCACGTTGGATTTAAGACAGTGGATGGATCAGACTCCGTTGACTCTGCCGAGTAGGAGTCGGTTACATTTGGCTGTTAGCTATTTCCAGAAGTTGGGGCTGAGGTATGTGTTGTTTGTGGATAGGGGTGTGTTGCAAGGTCTTTTGACAAAGAAGGACGTGTGGTATGTATTGAATGGTGCTGAAGAGACGAGGAGGACTGCGAGAGGAGGCGCGACGGGGGCTGTGGTCGGTGGGGGTGGTGGATTAGCGAGGGAAGGAGGAGAAGGAGAGAGTGAAGGATTGTTGGGTGTACAGAGAGATGATGATGAGGATTTGGAGCCAATAAGTCCTTTGGTAGACAGGGGGAGCATATTATGATCTCGCCCCAAAGATTGTTTTTTCTTTCTCTTTTGGGTATGTACAATTGGGTTTAGACTATGTATTATTATGACTGGGACTGTTTAATGATGGATCATTTAGCAGCCTTTTTCTTGCTGTTTTATTCCAAAGTAATGAGGTCGAACACACATTAATATCCCTTTCCCTCCCAATGAAGCAGAGAACCCTAACCCTTCCAATACTTCCCCCTTTGGACATCCTACTTTGACTTCCATCACACAAGCAATTGCGGGGCAAGCTTCTTTCCCACGACTCATCATCATTCTTTTGAGAAAACATCACATTTCATTCTCACCTCAGCAAGCATAATTTGCCCCTCGTACACAAGAATTTGGATCTGATTATACAGATATATATAAACCATGGCCAAGAAACAAAGCGGCGGCGATTCGAGCAAGAAAGGAGGAGATCCCAAAGGAGGCGGCAAAGGTGGTAAAGGAGGTAAATCAGGTGGTGATTCAAAGGACAGCAAGGCCGCGCCGGTGAAGGGAGCCCAGTCGATCAAAGTTAGGCATATATTGGTATGTGGAATCTTCAGTCTAAAAAAATGCAGATACTGATAAGAAGAACACAGTGTACGAAGGAGGGCGATAGAGTGAAGGCGTTGGAACGAATAAACGCAGGAGAGAGCTTCAGTGTAGTCGCTATGGCTATGTCAGAAGACAAGGCGAAAAAAGGTATAACTTCCTCTCCTTATATCTCTGCATGTGTTCTCTAACATGAGTTTTGATCCAAAAAGGCGGAGATCTTGGTTGGATGATGAAGCAAAGCTTGGAACCAGCTTTTGCAAAGGTCGCTTTTGAGCTCCCTGCGAGCAAGCCTGATAAACCGTCAATTGGTCTCGCTCAAACAGGACACGGGTATCATATAATCATGGTTGAAGAACGGAAGTAGTTACAAAGAGGTGGGATACCAAACAAAACATGAAAAGAGACATAAACAACATCCGGTTTTTCCATGCAATAACGCTTTTTTGATTTTTTGAATTGTCTTTTTGATTTTCCCACTGCCGGATGCGAGAGGTATAGCTAAGCCGTCTCGGTGGACAGAAATCCTCTTCAATCATTAACCCCCTCTGTGATGCCAAAAATTGCTCTGCCAACCGCTGGTGTAAGAGGATCCGGAGGTAACACAATCTCAGGAACAAGATGTCGCTTTTGATGTGAATGAATAAACAGCCCCATCCCGAGATTCTACCCTCCCTTTGTTTTGAAAAGAAATCGTGATCATCTCCCGTTTTACAGCCCATCCAAAGTTCCCCTGTTGTCGAAGAGAGCACCGAGACGTCGTTCGCTAATAGCCACACATGAGGGGCAGGTTGGTCCGCTTAAGCCTCAGTCTGGAAGTAGTTGAGGAGGATGGAGCGCTCCTGAGACTCCTCACCCCAGTCCTTGACAACGACGCAAGAGCAGTTGACAACCTTGCGGGCGTTACCTTCACGGTCGAGGACACCTATCGAAAAAATAACGGTCAGCAACCTTTTCTTCTGCACCAATGGGTTGAAATCAAACTTACAGAGACCAGCCCACTCGCCGAGCTGCTTTCCATCGGGTACCTTGATCAGAGGGATCTTGTGCTCGCTGCAGAGGGCAATAACGAGCTTCTTGTAGGCCTCCTCCTCGCAGGACTCGTTGAGAACGCACATGTGAGCCTGGCGACGGTCGAGAGCCTTGGAAGCCTCACGGAGACCACGGGCAAGACCGTCGTGCATGAGAGAGAGCTTGAGCACACCCTTGAGGGCGTCCAGAACGGACATCTGGCCCTTGGCGGCTTCGGCGGAAACCTCAACCTCCTCGGCGGGAACGTTGGTCTCTTCTACGTCCGACTATATGGTGGTGAGCTCATGGTTAGCGGGGTATTCCTCCATCATAATCCCTCAATGATAACGAGTTCGACGTGTGTGGCGGCGAGGGGCGCTTGTTCGTGCGTGCACGACAGCAGATTCGAAGGTTCCATCAACATTTGTCGATGTTGGTGATATTTCCATGATATGAAATTTTCGGTCGAAGAGGGGATAGTATAATAGGAAGGTGTCCTCACCATTTTGAAATTGGATATGGTCGATACGATCCTCGAAGAGTAAAATGGGAACGGGAGAAATGGATTCTTTTTTTTGCGTGTGTTAAGAGATCGGGAGGAGGGAGCTCTCGAATCCGCCAGCAAAAATGGAGATTAATGTGCGAAACCCCGACTGCCCCACCCAATTGGCTGTCTCTGTTCAAAATCGCGGTTTGTGTGGTCGCGAAATTCTAGTGCACTAGTCCCAAACGGTGCAAGCTTGACCGGTGGGGTTTTGATCGTTAGGGCAAGATTTATCGTGCACGAGCCAACCACAGCTGCTGCACCCTTGGAGAAATTTGTTTCTGCCAAAAGTTTGACGTCTGCTCCCTTCCTCGACGACCGACTTCTCCTCAACGCAGGCACAACACGAGGTATGTAAAAAGAAACGCCGCCAACTCGGTGATGACTCGACAACAGGACGATGCCTTTCGCAAAGGCCGGGGAGAGCAATCGGCCAGCGGCTGAAAATGCTTTTTGCTGGTCCGATACGCTTCTCCTCTTCGGCAATTGAGCAGGCAGAACCCTCGTGACAGAATCATCAACGAGGGCACTCTCCACGCTCATCGGGGCCTTGTGGTAAGGCTAACGGATTATTGTCCTTCGACAGATACCTCATTTTCCCAGGCAACTTGAGAATCTCTCTCCCCCACAACCGCCAAGATGGTCCGCACTTCAGTTCTCCACGATGCCCTTAACAGCATCAACAACGCCGAGAAGGCTGGCAAGCGCCAGGTCATGATCCGCCCTTCCTCCAAGGTCATCGTCAAGTTCCTTCAGGTTATGCAGAAGCACGGCTACGTAAGTCACCCAACCATACCGACCAATCGACACATTTCGAAGACTCCGACGGCGTGAAAGATCCTCTGAAACTCCATCCATCCCCTCTCCAACATCACCACCCGCATGCCCTCGCCAGTCGGCATGATAACTAGGCAAAGGTCTCTCTGCTCCACGACCTAAGCCCTTTAAGTTGCCGATATATTATACACCATGCGAGGATCTTACACGTTATCGGAGTCTCCACAATGATGTCCAATGTTTAAATCGTCGCAACATTTCTCTAACATTTTTTTTTTCAGATTGGCGAGTTCGAGGAGATCGATGACCACCGCTCTGGCAAGATCGTTGTTCAGCTCAACGGCCGGTAAGCTTTTCTTATCAATTCACATTTCTTCCCGAGTTTTTCACTGACCGTTTTCACTCTAGCCTCAACAAGTGCGGTGTCATCTCTCCCCGCTACAACGTCCGCCTCGCTGAGCTCGAGAAGTGGGTTGTCAAGCTCCTTCCCGCTCGTCAGTTCGGCTACGTCATTCTCACCACCTCCGCTGGTATCATGGACCAGGAGGAGGCTCGCCGCAAGCACGTTGCCGGCAAGATCATTGGTTTCTTCTACTAGACAAACAAGAAAAATGAGAGGCTGGATCTAAAAATACCCAAAAACATGGCATTTACGGTGTTACAAACTGATACCAATCTTTGATAATGAAGAAGACGCGGTCACGGTTTGGATGACCGCCGCACTTGGCATGCCCATCTTGTATTTTCTCAAATTGCTGTTTTTCATGCGACTGTGTACATGTATTCTGCCATATGGTGTAACTGAGGGGGAATACGCGTTACTGTTTATATACCGGGAGGTTGCGTCTCGCAATGCGGAGGGACGAGTTTGTGTGCCAGATCGAGGTTAAACAGTACCCGAATCTCGGTTCGTAATTCAACGTCACTAGATAAGACCTTTCTATCATCGGCTTGAGGGTTGTCGTTGGTGAATCCCCAGAATTGGCAACCAATGTAGAAGGATTCATTACGCGTATACACACGTAGAAGCCCAACTTCCCACGGCAACTTGATGCCGGCTTGGTTTAAAAGGGGTGAATCGTACGGATCGGTCCGGATCAGAGACAGGCATGTAATTGCCCTAACCAATTGAGAAAGTTATACGGACTACCGCTGTCCTTGGCAATAATTTGAGTAACGTCAAGTGGGTCAAATTTTTCTGATTTCTCGAAAAGCGCGAGCACAAGCACGACCAGGAACACAAGAGATGCACGGTTATGGTTTAACATAAACTTTGGACGGTTTTGGTTCCTGAAAGTTGAATTTCGGTTCACCTGTCAGCTCACATCATCTTCCCTGCTACGAAAATGTTGAAGCCCCAGTTTTCCTGCAAGTTCTGGGAGAGGCAGTGGAGGATGATACGCAGTGGATTTCGGGGAATTGGGTTCCCATGCCATGGATCTTGGATCACGGCTCTTAGCGGTCGCATTCTTCCCCCCCAAGTGTACCTACCAACTGCCAACGCCAACTTCCAAACCAAGATGATTCCCAGACCGTTTTTTCTTCTATTCTTTTCTTTTCGTAATTAAAGACCAGGCAGCAGCCTGCGAACGTCGTTTATCTCCTTTTCAATTCCTTTTTATAATATTGTCGATGCGAACGGATGGGAAGAGGATTACGAATTTCTACGAACCCCCACATTTTGTTCATCCGATTTGACTTGAAGCTCAGAGGTTACTATATGGAGGAATGAAAACAAGCCGACCGACCGCAGAAAGCGTGACGTGAGCACATTGGAATAATACATAATACCGACTTGATTTTTATTTCCCTCTGCGGACTTGGATAATCCGGGCCCCAACAATGCGGAATCGTCAGATTGGCATCTTAGGTGCTTTTACCTTCCTGTTCTTTTGCATATACTCACTCTCGAGTGTGACTCGAATGCGAGCAACCACGCCACAACCAGAAGAACCAGTACACAAAGAACCGGCAACATGGGAAGGCGAGGGCGTACCAAATCCCGAAATCGATCACACGCACGACACGAAACCACAAACTGGGCCCGACGGGTCGCATCCGATATTACACCTCGTTAGCAAGTCCGAAAAGGAATTTGAGAAAGTCAAGCAACGACAATCCAAGACTCTACGTGAGGCCGTAGCCGAGTACAAGCGACGATATGGAATGCCGCCGCCGCCGAACTTTGACAAGTGGTGGGAGTTTGCAAAGAGCAAAAACGTACAACTCGTCGATGAATTCGATACCATACACCAACTTCTTACCCCTTTTTGGGGTCTGAAGCCGTCCACTATTAGGCAACGTGCGAGGGAAGCAATTGGATACGACAATGGGCTTATGGGAGTTCAGATTCGCGACGGCAAGGTGGGACACTTCCTGGGCGGCGCGCCATGGCAGCAGGATGCAACCCGGGAGATGCTGAACGAGTTTGCGGAGCACCTACCACCAATGGACCTCCCCTTCAACGTCAACGATGAGCCGCGAGTGGCGTTGAACCATGATGACCTGGCACGGCACGTGCAAAAGGCTCTAGATGTCAACATCCCTCGCGCAAACAAGGCTGGAAAGACACCTCGCAACAGCTTCACCGAGAAGCCTGCTGGGCTCAACTACGGCGGTCGCTTTGATATCTATAAGCTCACGCGCTTCAACTACTTTGCTCATCAGCCAACCTGGATCCACTCGCGGATTTCTTGCCCTCCTGACACTCCCGCCCGCATTCTCGAAGAAGACGAGCAATTCGACGACCGAGAGAAGTATTCCATTGGCGAGCTGGGTTTCGTCACCAACTGGACGGCGCTCTCAGATATCTGCTTGACCCCATCCCTCGGTTCGACTTTTGGCTTCTTCGACCGTCCAAACGCCTTTGGAGTGACCCACGACCTCTTCCCCGTCTTCTCTCAGTCAAAGGTTTCATCTTACAACGACATCATTTATCCTTCCCCGTGGTACTGGGCGCAAAAGGTTCCTTACATTGAGGAACAAGACCCAACCTGGGAACAGAAGCACAACCGTCTCTACTGGCGCGGCTCCACCACTGGAGGTTTCTCCCGTAACGGAGGCTGGCGCAGACAGCATCGTCAACGCTTCGTCAAAAAGATCAACGATGTCGACACCGCCAAGATTTTGGAAAAGAACTCAACGACCGAGAAATGGGCCGTCAAGTCTGTCCCCCGCGGCGACTTTAAGAAAATTATCGACGTATTCTTCTCTCATATCGGACAGTGCGACCCCGGCGACTGTGACGCCCAAAAGGAGTTTTTTAACGTCAAGGAGTATGCAAAGTTTGAAGAAGGCATGAAGTACAAGCACGTGCTCGACATGGACGGTAACGCCTTTTCTGGTAGATTTTATGCCTTTTTGAAGAGCAGAAGTCTGGTGTTCAAGTTTGCAGTTTTTAGAGAATGGCATTACGAGTGGTTGAAGCCGTGGGCTCATTATATTCCTTTGAGTCTTCAAGGGGATGAGTGGTTGGAGAGCGTGAGGTTCTTTGCTACTGATAAGGAGAAGGGAGTTAAAGAGGCGGAGAGGATTGCTCTGCAGGGGAGGGCTTGGGCGAATAAGGTTTTAAGGAATGAGGATTTGGCGGTTTGGTTTTTTAGGTTGATGTTGGAGTGAGTTTATCCCCTTTCCTTCCCTTCCCTGGCGGTTTTGAATTTGTTGCTGACTGAAATTTTACAGGTACGCAAGAGTGGTTGATGACGCCAGAGAAGAGATTGGTTTCACACTTGACGAATAGGGGAGTCAAAGTGTTGATTACCATAAGACGGAAGAAGCATCGTTATTCTCTTCATTTCCATGGCGAAGTTGATTTTTTTTGCTCTTGATTTGAAACGTACAAACGAGCAACTTGACAAAGGTCACATAACGAACCACATACACACGCACCTACATATTAATAATCATTTTGCGACAATCATCCCTCTTTTTTCTTTACCGAAAGAAAGATTCATTGATTGATTGGTCGCAATTCACATGGACCTGGAAAGGGACAAAAAGGAGAAAGGGGATAGACGAGAAAGGGGATAGACGAGAAAGGGGACTAAAGTAAATATGAAAGGGATGAGAAAGATGAAGTCAGGTGGGAACTATGAAAAAGAAAGACATGGCGACATGCGATAATGGCTTTTGCTTCTTTTTGTGTGTTTTTAATCTGGATCGAAAAGAGGAATATATACGTTATAATAAATACTAAACTGGTTGGAAGTGCTTCTTTTTTGCCATCTTTTCTCGCTAGATCTTGATTATGACTTTTTTGATATGATATCTAATGTTCTACATACAACTTTTCCCCTGCCTTTTTTCTAATTGATGCCCGATAGCCCTCTTGACAAACTTTTTTTCTGTCTTTTCTCTCTTTTATTTTATTTATATACTTGTTAACAACCCTCCCCCAATAGACTACTTTTTGCTTGCCTTTCTCAATAATCATCCTCCTCTCCCTCAGCATCCTCATCATCATCACCTCCACCACCACCACTGTTGCCTCTACTTCCCCTATCATCACCACTATCTTCGTCTCCTCCCCCCCTCCGCACCCTATCCTCATCCATTCTGTTATCCTCATCCTCTTCATCATCACTAACCTCCAACTCCCCAATAGGTTGCAGCTTATACTGCAACAACTTCCTCTTCAACCCCTCACCCGGTTCGTCAACCCTAACAAGCAACTGATCAACGCTGTCCTTCTCATCATCCCCAACTTTAATCCCCAGCTTTCCGGCAATATTCTTGCCTCGTCTAGCCGAAATAACCGTGCGCTGCATGATAGGATAGTAATAAACTGCCTTGTGCGCAGCATCGGCATCCGTCCTCTCCCTAGACTCATCACGGAAAGAAAACAAGACCTCATCATCGTACTTGGCATCGTGATTAAGCTCCTTCTCCTCCCTTGTCTCGTACGCCCTGATCTTCTCAAACCTGAAACTGTTGGTCACTGAATCCGTGTACAAATCCTCAGAGTCCTTATCGGGATTGTCAACGTCAAATTTGGCGCGGAACCGTTCGCCAGTCTTTGTGTCGACCGGCAGGAAAAACTGGTAATTCATCATTTGAGTGGGTGGCGGTACGTGTGAGGGGTCGCGCTCGTGGGCTTCCTGGGCCACGGCGAGGGCTTGCTCTTCAGCGTCGGTGCGCTCAATGGGTTTCAGAATACCAGACAGCATGCGCGTATCGTAGCTCTTAGCGGAGGTGGACGTGGAAACTGGGTTCTTTGCGAACTGGACAGTGACGTAGGCTCCTGAATCTGGGAACGCGTCGAGGTCTGGGAGGACGGGAAAGGCGTCGACGCAGCGGAGGTTTCGCTTGGATGGGTGCTTAACCGAGGCGCGGTTTTGGAGGTTTGCGGCTGCGACTTCGAATGATTTCTCGATGCGACGTTTGATCCATGATGGGGTTCCTTTGCCTGGCTCTGGGGATGCTTTGCGCTTCTCGGGACGGCGGAGAGCCGGATTATGTTGGCTGCTGTGGGCAGCAGGCTTGAGAAAGGGATCGCCGCGTGGGCGGGCCTGGACGGAGGAGATGTATTCGGTTCGTCGAAGGAATGACACGGATGTGTCTTGAGACTTGGGCTTGCCGAGGGTTGAGAGAGGACGAAGGAGAGCACGGTCGTGGGGGTGGACCGGAGGTGCTTGCGCGGGCGCTTGAATTGCTGTTTGTTTGTTAGCATGCATGGTGCAGATATTCGTTTGTTTGGTTGCTCAAGACTTACAGCTCTCGTCACCATCGAATACTCCAGGCATTCCCACAAGATCCAAGGGCATTCCAAGCTCGGCATCGGCTTCAATGTTCAATGGCTGTTCGCGGGCAAGGCGGGATGCGAATCCGGGATTTGTGTACTGGCCGCTCGCAAGTCCAGTATTAGGGATATCGAGCAGCTTGGGCGGATTAGGGGGCGGTGGGAGCGCATTGGAATATCGTATCCTGGCAATGTAATCCTGTGTCTGATGCTGCGTTGATTTTGGCTGTGAGGACGACATGATGGCGGCTGTTGATGTCGTTGACACGATTGGTGTTGGAGAAAGAGAGAGAGCTTGGTGGCTGCAAGGATCTCGAATTGGAGTTGAAAGATGGTTGTCGCGCGCTGTCGCGCTTCGATAAATGCCAAGCCCAAAAATCAGGACAAGGCTGACCGTTTGTCGAAGCTCGAAGTCGGGTAATACCGGCGATATTCGTCGGAACTGTGATCAGTAAAGATGAAAAGAATATTCAATCGTGTAAAAAGAGTTGATGAATGAAGTTGTGAAAGTAATGTGAAGAAGAGAAGGTGTCAAGAAAGTTGAGAGGAAAAAGCGGGTCTGCGGTGCCTCCAATTGTGCACTCAGACTAATATGGTTCCTATTGTTGAATGAACAATAAGTACCTTCCCAATGACAATACTCTCCCCAAAAAACACTCATAATTACCGTCCAAGCAGAGAAAACGACTTTTATCCCAAAAAACATCCATTCATTTCACCTATTCCCATTGTTCCCATCTATAATAAATCGTGGATGTCTCTTCCTGCTAACAACCGACCAGCCAGCCCCCCAACTCCGTCTGCCCCGTTTTCCCTTCCTTTCCTCCACTCCCTCCGTCCCCCTTTGAAAGGCAATGGATTAAGCCCAAACCAAGCCAACGCTATTTTCCCCTATTGCTATGTATGGCCTTCGTGGATTAAAAAGAGTATTGTAAAAAGTTATACAGGAGTCGTGTCATGAGTCCCTCCCTCCCTTAAAAGAAAACATGTGTGTTGTGTGGGTGTCATAATACATGATGATAAATTAAGCCCCCATTTTCTATCGCACATACCGCTGCCGTTGCGTGTGCTTCTACCCAAAAAAGAAATATATTTTTGGAACCACACCCAAAACGCCCCGGAGCTGATTATTTAGAAAAAGGGAACAAACACAGTTGATTTACTGGCTGTTCTTAGTGTACCGAGCCTTGCCGATGGTGAAGGGCACGTAACGGTACTTGATCATGTGCTGAATCTGCTTGCGCACTGTTTTGTGGGCGTGATTGATTAGTTTCCGAAATCAGAGACAAATACTCCGGGACAAGGGGAAAACCTACTGGTAAGAACGAACAACATGATCCAGTACATGACAAGAACGGGCCAGAAGACGGGCACGTTGAAGACCTCGAACCAACTGCAGACAAATGAGATGGCAATCGCGCGGGTGGCCGAGTGCCAGAACTTGAACTCGGGGAGACGGCGAATAAAGGGGCGGAACTCCTCGTCCTGCTTAGTGGGGAGGGAGCCGATTGCGCCATCCTCCATATCATTGTCAAGAGCTTCGTTTGATGGATCGAACTTGGGCTGAAGGAAGGCGAGGAACAGGTTGAGGAGGTAGATGCCGAGAGCGTATGCGACTGTGTGCGCCCAAGTTAGACAAAATACCGAGCCAGGGGTCGAATGGGGAATCAACTAACCAATATACCAGCCTTGCGCGAAGAAGACGCGCAAGAAGAACAACACGAGGAAGACGACCGTTCCGATCCATCGATAAAGAACATGAGGAGTCGACTGATCAAGAAGTGCCTGGTATTGTCGTTGCAGCTTGCTAGTCTGCGCCGTCACAGCACCGAATGGCGACGTCTGTTCATCAGGGGCGTCCATCTTTTATCGGAGTCTCGGGAGTTTGGTAATTTGGTGACTTGCTTAAGTGAAATTTAATTCGGCAATCGTTAATGGAAATTTACTGAAACTCGAAATGTTGTCGCTTTATTAAATGTCGAGTGAGTGTATTGCGCGTCCTCTCCTCGACATTCGTAAAAGTTGAAGGACGCCTGGACTGGGGGCGGAAAGAGATCTGGCGTTACGTTCTGTAACAAGGTTTCAATGCACACTGCCAACCAGTATTTTTTAGGGGGGAAACTTCTGTAATTCAGGAAAAACGCCCCATGGCTTTTCGTTTTCCGCCAAGGCACAATCCGCCCCCCTTGTCAAAGGTATCGTCCAGGGTGGGGCTTAAATAGTTGTGGGTTGTGGCGCATGCTGCTTCCGTCTCTTCCAGAACAAAAATTGACGCTTGTTTCATTCCAAACACATGAACCAGGGTTCTGGTTCTTGAGCCGAGGATAAGCTGGTTGCAAATGTTGAATGACGACCATTCATGTGGGGAACTCCTCCCCTCCCCCATCTTCCCCGGGTCCGGGACTTATACCACATGCATGTTCTGCTTCCCCAGATTTGTTTTTGAAGATATTCCCAATTGACTTTTTTTTCCTTCTGTTATTCCTGGTCTGTCACAGAGTAAATAAACAAACCATGAACGCAACCACTGCTATTCTCAGGCGCAATGCCCTCCGCACTCTGCGGACTTCTTCAGCACCTCTATCCCGCTTCCAACCCATCTCCATCCGTAACTACTCTGCCAGTACCAATTATGAGTACATCCTCGTTTCTGAGCCCCGTCCGGGTGTAGGTCAAAGTAAATAAAACCCACTTTACATCTATCCTATGTTCCTCATATACTAACAAACCCCCAAGTAACACTCAACCGCCCCAAAGCACTCAACGCACTCTGCACCCCTCTCATAACCGAACTCAACTCCGCCCTCCGCGACTTCCAAACCTCCTCCACAATCTCCGCAATCCTACTAACCGGCTCCGAACGCGCCTTCGCAGCCGGCGCTGACATTAAAGAAATGGCTCCCCTAACCTTCTCAGAAGCCTACCAAAACTCCTTCATCGAATCCTGGTCCGACCTCACCACTCAGCTCAAAAAACCTCTAATCGCCGCCGTCTCAGGTCATGCCCTCGGCGGAGGCTGCGAATTAGCTCTCATGGCTGATATTCTGTACTGCACCGCAACAGCTAATTTCGGCCAGCCAGAAATCAAACTGGGTACGATCCCTGGTGCTGGAGGCAGTCAGAGACTTACCAGAGCGGTGGGCAAGGCCAAGGCTATGGAGTTAATCTTGACTGGAAAGAGCTTCTCTGGAGAAGAAGCAGAGAAGTGGGGTGTAGCGGCTAGGGTTTTCAAGAGTCATGAAGAGTTGATTGAGGGGGCGTTAAAGACTGCAGAGACGATTGCTGGGTATTCAAAGGTTGCGGTGCAGGCTGCGAAGGAGGTTGTCAATAAGAGTCAGGATCTGGGGTTGAGGGATGGTGTAGAGTATGAGAGACGGGTGTTCCATGCGCTTTTTGGAAGTCAGGATCAAAAGATTGGGATGAAGGCTTTTGCTGAGAAGAAGAAGGCTGACTGGAGTCATTCATAGAGTAAATAATTGAATTGGATATCCTGGGATGCGTAAATAAATAACTATGCTATGCGAACCAAGTTTTGTACCTGTTATTGTTGTCTCAACCTGACGTACGGCGCGGGGAATAACCCCTGAACGCCCATGTAAAACCCGTGAAACCATTCTCCGTTCACGTCTTCCACCTCGAGGATATCTGCGCCCTTGGGGAACATGAGCTCATCCTCAACGCCCGAGGCCGGGATCCAACCCCATCCGGCCGTCGCTTTGGGGCCGTGTCCCCCGTCTGGAGGGAAAAGAGAAATCGTGTACTCGCCCCCATTCTTGCTTGTGGTGGCAGTTATCGAAACATCGGAGCTGACAACTCTTTTGTAGCCATTTCCATTCTCATCCTTCCACGACCATATCTCTTTTCCCCCTTCTTCCGTGCTAATTTTCACTCTTCTCCCTCCAACCAAATCTTGTGCAACCCTACATTTCTGTTTGGTCGTGTCATAAGCCATAACCACCATTCTATGTCCAGAAGGACATCTCCTCCAACCAGTCAGTCCGTTCTCTGGAGCAATTTTGAGTGTTGCCGAGGAAGTATAACACCCCAAGCAAAAGTTGTGGCCGCACGAGTAACAGCACAGCCACTTCTTGTCTTCTTCGACCGGGCGTTTACAAACCTCGCAGCTGGGAAACAATCTTCCTCCGTCTCCTTGTTTAGTCAATGCGTGTCCTACGCACGTCTTTCCTTTACCCACGCAAGAAGTGCAATATCCCCATTCCCCTTCATTACACTCCTCGCATCTCCAAAAAGTATCCGACCACTTCTCACACGATGCGCAGAATTTTGCACCTGTTTGAACAGCTCCAGTTTTGAGGTACTTTCTCGGGGTGAGCATGTGCGGTGGTGGGATCGGAGTGACGGCATTTACTTTCTCCCATTTGGTGCGGGTTTCTCTTCCGCCGAAACCAAACCAGTGAAGACAGCCCTTTTTCTTGAGGTAGCAGACACGGCAGAGTGTGGTTGAGCAGGGAGCGCAGACGTAGTGTAATGCGTATGGCGATAAAGGGTTTGGACAGGCACTGCAGTGAATGGACGGGAGGGGTGGTGGTGGAGCGCGGGAGGGCGAGGATGGGGTTGAAGTTGATGAGGGATAAGGGAGGGCGGTGACGGTTGTGGTGATTTTCCGGGTGGTTGAAGAAGCGACTTCGGCGGCAAGTTCGGTGATTTGAGATTGAGTTTGTGGAGGAGGGTTGGATTGTGATCTCGTATGGGTCTGTGTGATTCCTAACCCAGCTCGAGCACCGAATGTTAGGTTGGCGTTGTTGTTATCAGGTGAATCTCGACGACTGGGAGAGGAGATGATTGTGGGTGATCCTGAAGCCCGGGCATCTGTTACAGTCGCCATGCTTGGTCGTAAAGGTCTGGTTGAGAGATCTGTTTGCGCACGAGCAGCTGGTCTGGTATCTGGTTGGGCCTGGGGTTGAGTTGGAGGGGCCGGTACTGTGGCGCTTCGACTGCTACTTGGAGCTCTTCGTCGACGAGTGGACGAGTCTTGGACATCTAGATGCGCTGCTGCTGTGCTGGTGGAAGGAGGGTATCGACTTCGCTCCTCGTTGCTTCCTGTACTTGGCGGTCTTGAATGAAGCCTACTCGCAGGTCTGGAAGTTCCGTCTGCTGTTATTGATCTAGGCCTTGTTGCTGAGACGTCTGATCTGTGAGAGTGAGCACTGGCGTTGCTTCTCCTCCCGCCGTCCTGCCTCATCCTATCCCGGTGTCGTCTTCGATACGCCTCGGTAATCCTGCGGCTAAGTTCATCATTGTTCTCCAGGTCAATATTATTCAAGTCCAGCCCGTCCAGCAGTCCTTCCTCTTGAATTTGCCTCGCAAACTCTTCAATCTCCCTCTCTATATCCCTCGCATCCATATCGTCGCCACTGATCAGGTTTCTGAGCGAAGACTGATGTTCGATCTGTCTCTGCCTCCTGTCGCTATCTCTTTCACCCGAACCTGGTTGTCGGGACTCACTCCTCCTCCGATTTCTCCTCCTTTCTTCGGTGTACACCTCTGCACTCGGTACCGTACCGCTATGAGCCCTGCTTCTCCTGCCCTCAGTCCCAGCCCCGGCCCGACTTAGGTCTCTACTCCTCCTCCCCGCGCTCCTCGCAGCAGCGTCTGTGGCCTCTCGCAAACTCATCTGCTGGACCTGTTCCAACAGCCTCCTCTCCTCCTCGTCCAGTCTGATCTGCTCTGGGGTGCGGTCCTGGAATTTCAACCTTCTCATGACTTTGTCGCCCCTCTTGTACTTGGAATCCATCTCATCCTTTTCCTCTTGAGTCTTTCCCTTTCCAGGATTTAACGAGAGGTACATTTCGAGGAGGGTGTTAACCCTCGCATCGTGCTTGGTGTCCCTGACGGCATCTCTGCAACTGGGACAGGTATATATCGGCTTTTCGGGTGGAGGAGGAGGGCCTGGGGCATTTTCTACCCGAATCGCCTGGAAGCCGAACCAGTCTTTCAAACAGCCACCGCAAAAGGTGTGGAGGCAATCAAGAAGGGTGAGAGGGTTATAGAGCAAATCTGTGCATATCTTTGTATTATTAGTTCGCTTGTATTGGTGTATAAAATGGGCAGATCAAGTTTTACCGAGCAAGTCAATTCGGCTTCTAGGCTGACAACTGGTGCTGTTGGTCCTGCTGTCGGCGCAGGCTGTTGTCGGGGCGAGTCTGTCATGGTTACTTGTTCTCGCTGGACGACAGATGAGGGGGGTGGGTGAGGGGTAGAGACAAGGTGACAACTACAAGGTGTGTAACTCAACAACAGCGACAATTATTCAGGTCACGATGGAGGTGGAGGAGAAATCAGAAGACTTGAAGAAGACTGTAAACCCGACAGGAGTAATACAAAGTGTTGCCATCCTACCGCTGCTTGGGTGAGATGCGCCGAGAGAGACTGGGCGCAGCTGAAAATGGATGATATGTATGCGAATAAGGTGGGGCAAATCGTTGGCAAAATGTGTGAGTGCCCAGATCTGCATCTTGTGGGAGAAGGCATTTTGGGGTGATTCTGATTGGTAAGGCGGTAAAGTATGACTGGATCAGGGAAATTCTACGTAGCGTGGGTTATAATTATGGTTTGGACTCTGCAGATTCAGGGACGTCGTGCTTGGATGAGTTGGGTCATTCTTCGGATCATGTTTATGTCATGCTTGGTCTCGGTAGGGAATCCGAAAAGATCTGATCCAGCTGATCCCCACGATCCTGGACGGATCTTAAAACTTTGCCATTTGCAAATCATCCGCCGGCTACCCGAGCGATCTTTTGCCCGTGCTACCCGGCCTGCCTTTTATCGAGGTCGACGTATATAGAGTCGGTCTTGCAGAGTGTCCAGGTTGAGTCAGGTTGATGGTCTGTTGAAAAGATACGCCGCCGGCAGATTTGGCTTGGGCTGGGTCCCTCAGGCCCCAAGGTTGCGAACGGGAACCTTGAAGACTGCCATTGATGGTGTCTTGGCGCCACGGCACACGTCGAATTCCGGGGAGGAGCTTGCTATCAACTTCAACTGCAACAAGCACTTGATCCACCACCAAAAACACCGTGTCCGACCACTACGGGACAGACAAGCCGGAACTTCCACACTCTGTTTTTCTTATTGTGAAATTGTCAAAATGCACATATAACTTGGAAACTTTCAAAACTATCACATCCGACAACGGCTGGTGTGGCTTCAAATCGGTCTCCCTTTTGGTCCTCCGTCTTGGTCTTGGTCTGCTACATAGCGCCTCCAGGTCTCATCTGGTTTCAAGGTCCCCCCCCCTATTCTGTACGTATTACTGTGAGTCGTTGGTGTATAATCCATTGCTTGAGGGAGGTTGTTCTTTAAGGTGGTTCTGTCCGGGAAATTGCTGTTTGTTTGTCGGCTTTCTTTTGCCTGTGATCTCTTTTGTTGTGTGTGAAACTAACAATCAACCATGTTGTCCAGTCTGGGATTGAGCACCAGCCAAATGGCTTCCAACCCGTCGTCGAATCCGAGCTCAACACATCGCGCAGAGCCCCTGAGGCCTGTCCGGTCTTTCCGAGTAGAACGATCTCCATCTCCCGATGCCATTTCACGTCCAAAGAGGGCAAGCACAATTCAAAATGACCCCGCGGGAGCTTCTAGAGCCATGAGTCGCACTGCGTCTGGTACGCAGGTCCAGCTACGAGTACAAGAGGAGGAAAGGCGTGATGCTTTTGAGGGAAGAATTAGCGAAGAAATTACCGACCCCCCACGAGCTTCTGTAGATCTTGACGATCTTCCGATTGAACTGGTTAGCTTGACCGACAAATTCATCGACTCCCTCATGGCAAGGGTCCACCCACATCCTCCTAATATCGACAACCTCTCAACCCTCTTCCAAAACTTTTATGCCACGGCCTCGACCCATATTCAGACACATCTAGACAGCTTGGCCACTCGACAGAAGCGAGATGCATCACCCGCACCGCCACTTTCGACCCGCTCATCTGCAGCGAGCATACTCCGTGCGAAGGCTGCTTCATTGAGTAACAAGGAGAAGCCCAAGGAGCAGCAGATGTTGACTGCAGAGGAGTTTGCGAACCGTAAGAAGGCCAGGAAGGCCATGGAACAACAAAAGGCCCATCTCGAAGAAGCAGTAGAAAGGAGACTCTGCGAGGGTGTCTACAGTAAACTCTGGAGGCATCGCAGCACTCAAGATGAAGCCCAAGATGCAAAACTCCGCTCCAAAACCGCCGCTCTCTCTGTGGTTGGTATTGGTCCCGTTGATCTTGGAGTGGATCTCGGCACGCCTGAAAATAGCCCAGAAGCCGCAGCCAAGAAACAAGAAGAGGTCAAAGAATGGCTCGAGGGAGCAAGGAAGGAGCTCACTCTCATGACCCACGCACGGTATCCTCTCAGAAAGCTTAACCACCTCAAGGCAGCATTCAAGAGCATCATTGATACCCTCTCACACTTCCACCCTTCCTCGTCAGCTGACGAACTCATGCCTATGCTCATTTACACCCTCATCACCCTCCCGCCTGAGAACTTGAACGTCATAAGTGACGCCATGTTCATCCAGCGGTTCCGGTGGGAGGCCAAACTAACAGGTGAAGCTTCATACTGTCTCACCACTCTCGAGGCGTGCATCAGCTTCCTAGAAACAGTGGATTTGTCCACCCTTCGAGCGGATGAAACGCCCACCGGTCCAAAGGGCGCGACTCCCAAGGTAGAAACGGAAACTTTTCCACCGGCATTTTCCCCTACCTTTTCACCTACACCCGCAACGTTAAGCCCGGACACCGCAAGTGCCACTCTCTCAGCCAAATCACCCACTCCACCTCCAGCAGTAGGGTTCCGAGCCTCAGTCGGCCACCAGCTAAAGAATAGACGCCTAAGCGACCTGGTTAACACCCCAGCGCAGGCCTTCAACGCAGCAAGCGACGCAGTGCTCAACACAGTCAACACCGCAGATCAAGGCATCAAGACCATTGGAAATTCCCTCGGAGACAGCTACAAGTTTCTTTTGGGTAAACTAAGAGAACGAGCACCACTTCAATCTGATTCCGTCAAAGAAGAAGTAGTAGTCCCCAAAACCCTCGACGACGCTCGCAAGTTGATTGGCACACCACCGCCTCAATCACTTGATGATGCTGGTTCATCCACCAGCAGAGCCAGTTCAGTTCATGAAGAAGTTGTAGCAGCAACAACAACAACAACAAACGAGAGACCACCACTGTTGAGTTTTATTTCTGGGACTGGGAAGACAGCTACCAGGAGAGATCACAGTGCGGATAGTGCAAGAAGTAGTACCACGGGAAGGAGTAAACCCAGCGGAGGGACTGAAGTGGTGGCTACGGGGACTTCACCGACGGTCGTTACTAGTCCGCCTATTATTGACTCGATGAGGAATTTGGGAAACTCGTTGAATCCGATGGCTAGGTTGTCGGCTGGTATTGCTGGTGGGTTTAGAGGGTTTGGAAGGTCGAGTAGTCCTGTTGTTCCCGCGCCGACACCACCGGCGAAGGATATTAGACAAGGGGGGGAAGGAGTAGTGGAGTTGACTACGGTATGTTTTTTTTACGTCTCTTTTCTTTTGTTTTTAAAGGTGAATGCTAATTTTGGGTTTGTGTGTGTGTATAGGCTTTCCCTGACTTGGCAGCTGCCCTTCCGCCTCCTCCTCAACAACCACCTACTATCCAGCAAATAAGTCCACCTATTCAGAGGTTCATGGAGATGCAAAATGCTGCAGAGTTAAAAGTTGGTGAAGTGTTTGAATTGTTGAGGGATTATAAAAGGTTGGCTGGGGCTTTGAAAGAGGTTGGAGGGTTTAAGGATCAATGAGTAAAGTGTTTTTCTTTTTCTTTTTCTTTTTCTTTTTTTAGACTTTTTCTTTTTTTTGCATGGCGATATGGTTGGTGTGGCTTGGGCGGTGTTGGGTAAATGAGTTTGTTTATTTTCTAATGGGAAATTTTAATTTGAAGATGTTTGTTGTGGCTTGTACTGTGTATGGCTATGCTATGCTGCTTGTTGTTTCAAGATGGGTGGTTATAAGTGAGTTGCTTGACATTTTCCTATTCGAGATAGTTATTAGCATGGAAGAGCAGCAAGCAAGCGGAAGTGACTCCGTCAAGTCCAGAGAGTCCCTCCTCATCATCCGAACACAAAGTCCCCGCATTTTTGAATCTCTTTTTTTTTTTTTTTTTTTTTTTTTTGAGAAAAAAGAAGCTAAACCCGTTTACAGAAGGACAAATAAGAATTAAGGTTTTGGTTTCTGGCTTGCATATTGCACAGTTGGTTGGTTGTGTATATGCAGTGGAAATACTGTAACCGCCCAGCCCCCTGTTTCCCGCGGGGAGTGTAACTCTAACAAAAAGTCTCCCGTCTCCGTTTCTTGGGGTCATCATGGACTCATGTACGAATGTAGTATTTTTTTCTGACTTGCTTTTTATATCGTTGCCTAAGGTCTTCTTCGTCATCGGTCGTCGTCATCTAGGTGAGATTGGTGACGAGTTTTATGGAGTTGATGTGGGAATGGGAAGGGGAAAGGAAGTAAGGTTACTTGGTGAACCATAAAGCTTTTTAGCTTATGTACAATACATGATGGTTTTCTTGTTGGTTGTATTCGGGTAGACGATGGATATAGCTTCGAGAAGAAAAGATGAGAGTGGAGTGAGTGGTATGTTTCTCGTTGGTTACTACTACATATAGTGTCTATACACGTAACTATGTATTTATCCCACATAATCTACGGGGAAATCAAACTCACACTGTGTGAAATGCAAAATGCAAAAATTAACTGCATGCATGTTGGTGATCTTTGCCCAGCGAACAAACTCGTTGGTTGATGATCATATTTTTTATTCCCGGACAAATATTGTTTTTGCTGAATAATAACCCCTGATTACACTACATGAACGTCTTCCGAGTCATCACCAAAAAACACAAACTTGCGGAGTTGATAAAGAAAGAGTTGTCTTGGCTTCAACCATCACCAACAAACAAAACATATTTCCTCTTCACCATCACCAAAAGCAAAAGACGGGGGGAAAAATCCCGGCTTTGAGCTTGTTACTTTTGTACCACACCGCACCGGTCCGTCATCGCATGACTGCATTAGTCTAGAGTAGTATCAGTAACATTTACAAGGGGTGCTAGGGGTGTATATGTAGTAGTATATGTGTAGTGTATAGGTATGCCAAGTTTTTGTGCTGTGTGCTTTCATTTTATTGTTTGTTGTTGGTGGTACTTCGTAGATAGGTAGGTCATGATAAAAGTATCGGACCGGGAAGCCCGGCTTCTGGTTTCAAAGACTGGGCCGCGCCTTTGCATATTCAGACCAGGACCAAAAGGGGTGTGCGTGATTGTTAAAGTTTTTCTGGAAGGGCTGATTGAGCAGGGGGGCCATGGTCGGTCGGTTGGTGTCTGTTGGTTAAAAATGTGAAATGTAACTGACAAGCAAATTCTACCCTAGTGTGATTTCGATGGCATTAACAATCCGCAGGAAACGGAGTTTATGTGTGTATATGGCTAAGTCCGATCGAGAAAAGGGAAAAGAAAAACGAATGAAAGAAAGACTAGTCTAGTTATTCCGTAAGTAGATCGGGATATGCGAGATGTCAATATGTGGGAAAGTGGAAGAAGCGTACGGAGCTGCATGAGAACAATATGATAAATACCAAAAGAATATGCCAAATAAATACAGCGAAAAAAAAAAAAAAAAAGAGCAATACAAAAAATGTCCCAAGATATACCCAAATATTCCAAACCTGCCAATATATCCATGATTTGGCTTTCCGTCTTGTAAATGTTGCAATGAAAAAGCAAAATGAAAACAGAAAGCAATCCCCAGCTACAGAGAGACATTCAGACTTGAATACCACCATCTCAATAGCTGGCGAAATCAACCCACCTCCTAGCCATCACCACATCCTGCACTTCCCTCCCTCTTGCCAACAACTTGCCCCTAAACCCTTCACACCATCCCAGCTCCAAAGCCCCATCAACATGCCCTCCAATCCCCATTCCCATGTTCAACCCCATGCTCTCCATACCCAACCCCCCGTAGAAATTCCTCACCACATCCAACACCCACCCAAGCAAATCTGGCTGCGCTCCACCGCCCAATGCCCAGTCCAAACCCCTACACACATTCCCTGCCATCTCCCTAACCTCTTTCAGAGAATACCGCATCGGGTCGAACCCTTGTAAACTTGGCGGTATATCCACCTGCCCTCCTCCAATGTATCCTGCGTCAACCGGCTGCTCGAATATCGTCCAATACAGCCTCCAGCACCTGGGCCAAAAGAGAACGCAAGCAGCCCAGTAGTAAATCATACTCAAGGCGGTCTGGTTGTCGCAAAATGCAAAGGCTTCGCTAAAGGGGATTTGTGAGTAGGCCGTCGGTTCGGTAATCCAGTAAGGTGTTGGAGAAGGCAAGGTGGCAAGCCATTGGGAGAGCTGCAAGTCGATGTCGACGAAGGCAGATAACAAATCCTGAGCCAGTAGGCGGCGCGAGATAGTCTGGTCTTGAGGGATGAGAAGCCTGTCTGTACGGACAAACAGCGTCGGAAGCTTGGTGAGAACATCGAGAAGTCCGTCAAAGGTCGATTTGGGGTGATTTTCGAAGGGAGTAGAAAGCCATTCGGGGTTGGATAGGAAAGTTGATGTCGAATTTAAGAGTGCCGTGGAGATCTGGAAGATAGGATGGACTGTTAGGTTTGAGGAGGGAAAAGACATGAAATACAAAAAGAAAAACATACAGCGTTTGGTCGATAGACTCTTGCGAAGAAGTGGTGATTGGGAAATGTCTTGAAAGAGGCCGGTCCCATTCGTTTAATCGTATTTGTTTGTGATTGTGTTGATTTCCACTGTGTCTGGCCGGTATTGTAAAAGATAGAATTATTGTGCTGGACGGGGGTTAGTCTGACTTCTTTCAGCTTGCTGGGAAAACAAACCTGGTAGAGAAACACACAGACACTGTCGGTGGTTGCTCGAGTGCCCGATCCCTGACCGTTGTCTGGTCCAGCCAAATGTACTAGGCACTGTGATGATACTTGGAAGCCATTTCCACTTCCAAGTGACACATCTGCAGGTGTTTGGTAGGGAGGAAACGAGACAAACACAGGCTTAATGGGCCAGTCCTGCCCATTATCACTCGCAAAAGTCCTCGACACAGCAGTCAAATCTGTATGAAGAGCGGCGATCTGAATTTGATAGTTCCTGTCCCGACTCGAAACCGAGATCAAGTCGTCCCAGGCTGGGCGGAGGGGTTGAGTTGGGACAAGCTCAAGTCCTTCAGGTTCGGCGCTTCTCGATGATGACTTGCCCTTATTTGATTTGACTACTCGAGGTGGATGCGAAGAACATCTCCCTTGATCTTGGATGGTGCCGATAATAAAGACGGTCTCGCGTTCGTAACCCGCGCATTCTCTGCCGCTGTCGGTGCATTTTCGACAGAATGGCCGCTCGTTGTCGCACTGGAGATGGAGTCAATTTCGAATATATACGAGATTTGGAGTGTAATCGATGCTGACCTTAACTCGACGGGCACGGCAGGCTTTTCGTAGCGGATATTGTCAGCTGCTTCTGCAAGGCTCGGAGTTGATGGAGAAAGGAAAAACCCACTGTTGCAACCCTTGAACTTTCCTGGAACTCCGACTGCATAAAGAGATAGTTAGTGGTGTCTTCTTCGCAGGATGTCTCCTTGTGTTGTAAAGGTATCGATGTATTAGAGCCAAGAAATGCACCGAAGACCCGACACAGTGGTTCCCGGGACGGAGATGGTCTTGTTCGAATGGAGGAAACATACCCATGGCTAGATTGGTGTTGAAACAACTCCGAAAATGGCTCTGTTGTAGCAGTATGTAGATCCGATCTCGCGAGATCACGGCGAAGTCCAGAATGGTGTCCGTCTCTTCCTTCCCCTTTGTACTCTCGTTCGGGGCCGTCAACACAGCTGCTGGCCAGGGGGATGGGATGGGTTGGGAGGGAGGGGTGGTTTGCAGATAGTTACAACAGAAACATGCAACAGATATGTTAGGTTGGCTCTAAAACAGTGGATGGATGGGAGCAATCTTTGACCCAACAAGCCGACTGCTGGCGGCTTTGGCAGTGTTACTAGGATCGGCAGCGACGCCACGACGATGGAGAAGAGTTGATTTGACCAACCCTACATGCTGCAAGAAAGATATATTCCAAGTTGGAAAGTGACCCGCCTGACCGTTGAGTCTTGTTGGAACCAGAAACCAAGCACGCACCATATTCTAGCTTGGCACCGCCGGTCAAGTCGAGGAGAACCTCTTTACACGCCCCCAACCCCTGGCTAGCTGAAATCCTCGTTCATCTTCCCACAGGGGATCGATAGATGGAAACGTCATCGAAGCCAGAGAGAACATTTGCTTAGAAGTGACAGCATCTCGGTAACCACCGCCTGGGGGCTCAAAGCAGCCTCGAATCTCATTCAATCTTGTCCACTCCGCCTGCTACATCACCAGGGGTGACCGGTGCATATTGCACCGCCGCCCCGTTGCTCGCAGAACTGCAACTGGGACAATGCTCCGAGAGGAGAGGAGACTTAGTCCTGATACACTAAATGAACCGATGACAATCTGCATGTCTAAGATTTCCAAGACTCACTCCCGAGGCTCGCCAAGCTGGAGGCCGAGATGGTGTGCGGAGGGAGCTCGGAGGGTGCTCGGAGAATGTTCTCGGATAGGGTTGTGAGAGAGAGAGAGATGCGAGGGGAACGGAGCTCCGCCCTATGGTAGGGCTGAGACTGCTGTTCTGCAACAGGCAAAGCTGCTCTGTAAGACGGTTTGGGGGGGGGCGGCTGCAGAAATCCACCCGATGGCAGGGGTGGAAAAGGAAACGGGGATTGGATCACTCCCCGATAAGGGCATGCGGCACAGACGGGAGGCCCTCACAGTGTGCGAATATTACCCAATAATACAACCTGGATCAAACAATCTAACGGCTCAACTAACAAGCAAACGGCTCACTCCATATGGGGCGACCACATGGATGACAATGTTTTTTTAATTGCGCAGGTGACAAGTTGACGAGGTGACGAATGAACTCTCTCCTGCGGATACCGGTAGGTAGTGTACGTACATTACAAGTACATGGATATGGACGCCTGGCCTTGTCTGCGGAACGTTCCCGACGGTTATTGAGAGCGGACGCTAGAATCCGACAGATTTTGATGTTTGCGATCAAGTTTTAGAAATCCGAGACGCAGCGAACTCTGCCACATTTTTGCGGAAACATTGGCAAGCCTTGTGTCGGTGAATATGTACAAGAACGGTAGGTACGTGGTGATACCTGCATTGCGGCGGGATCTTACAATACCAATCAAACCTCTCCGGTTGGTTTGTTAAAAAACTGGGGAAAGTACAATGTTTTAACAGCGAGCGTGCGCAGGCCGTTCAAAGGTACTTGTAGGGATTGAGAATTCCGTTCTGAAGGCAACAACAGTCAGCTGTGTGATGTTCCCGCACAAGGGAAAGGACACAAGATCTTACCGGATCAAACGTCTTCTTAATGTTCTTCATGAGGCCAACCATTGTGGGATTCCGGCTGTATCCAATATACTTTTTCTTCATGACTCCAAGGCCATGCTCAGCGCTGATGCTGCCTTGCCGTTCAGCAATCCACTCGTAGATGAATGGCTCCAGGAGCTTCTCGACACGCTCATCAAACCGCCGCGTCGATACGTTGAGATGAAGGTTGGCATCACCCATGTGGCCATAACCAACCACAGCTCTCACAGGGTATTCGTCGGTATCACCAAGCAGGCCGGCGGCGTCAACCCTGGCGCGGATGTCCTCAACTAGTTGATAAAGCTCCTTGAGGGGAATCGACACATCATACTTGTACACGCCGCCAAGGTGGCCCAGCGCTTCCGTGATACCCTCACGCCATGACCACAAGGACCTGATCTGGGTCTCGTTCTCAGCGAGCGTGCCGTCAGCGACAATGCCTTTGTCCATGACATCTTCCAAGAAAGTTTGCAATTTCTCGCTGTCATGCTCAGCGTTGGACCCGCTAGTCTCGACAAGGCAGTAAAAGGGGTACTCTCCCTCCAAGGGGTGATTGTTCTTAGTAACTTGGCGAACTAATGCCTGGCTGCCTTGGTCCATCAGCTCAAAGGCAGAAAGAATTTCAGAAAGCTGACCCTTGGCCTCACGGAATGCCAGTTGTGCTTTTTCATAAGACTCGATGCCGAAGAGAGCCACGTTCTGGGCGGCTGAGCGCTGAGGGCACTGGATGGAAACCTTGGTGATAATACCAATGGTGCCCTCGGCACCGATAAAGAGCTGTTTCAGATCATAGCCGGTATTGTTCTTGCGAAGCTTGCAAAGGTCATCAACAATGGTTCCATCAGCGAGGACAGCCTCGATACCGAGCGTGGTACCGTGCAAACTTCCGTAGCGGAGGAGGCGCAGGCCGCCAGCATTGGTTGCCAGATTGCCTCCAATGTGGCAGGAACCCTTCGCTCCAAGGTCGAGAGGGAAGATGTAGCCCTTGCTGGCGAGGAACTGATCGGCGACCTCAAGGATGCAGCCTGCCTCAGCCACGAGGATGCCGCTGACCTCGTCGAATTCGATAATTTGGTTCATCCGGCTCATGTTGATGACGATCTCATCAAACACCGGGACAGACCCACCAACCAAACCTGTGTTTCCACCCTGGGGGACGACAGCCAGCATATTATCGTTGCAGTACTTGAGGATCTTGCTGACCTCCTCCGTGGTGCCGGGCTTGAGAACCAACTTGCAGTGTCCACGGTACTTGCGCATCCAGTCGGTGTTGAAAGGTTCGATGTCATCTGCAGCACCCTCACTCGTTACACCATCGATGACGGCAGACTCGCTGCCTAGAACGCTCTTAAAATATGAAACATGTTCTGGAGTGATTTGGACAAATCTGGTGTCCCTCTGGATGTCGGGATATTTTTCGCTGGTGAACTCATCCTTGAGAACTGCGTTTGTTCTTTGAAACAGGAGAAGTCGAGATTGACTGAGATTCCGGACCGGTTGTGAAATTGACTGTCTAATTACTGCTTGTCTTCTCAAGCCAATGGTGGATCTCCTTGCCAGTCCTCTAAGAACTGGTGTGAGATGACAGCGGGCGGCCATTTTTTCTTGGTGTAAGTTTGGAGTGGCACTTGGAGACCTTTTCGACAGAGTCAGGCGGGAACTAATTAGATAACTGCCTGTGTAAGCAGAAATAATATCCCGCGTGCCTGCCTGCTGAGGCGTGATTCTATATCCCGGAGGAAGCTGCGATCAGGTCCTCACGTTTGAGGGCAGCGAGACCGGCGAGTTTGATAACGGATAACAGTCATTTTCAACAGCTGCCAAGAGCTGTCAAGACGTAACGTCAGCCGTCAGGTCTTGGCAATATGCTTCCAGCCTTGAGAGCTCGTCGTCACAGCTGTGGAAGCCTGCCAGTCCCTCCCCAAGCCAAACACCAAGCAACACCGACCACATTCGTGATAACTCACAACACCACATTCCACCCCGCATCCACCGCCCATCCCTCGATTTTTCGAAGTACCCGGTCCAATTTTTAATACCATAGAGTCAATATGGCGTCAGGATACGATAGAGCACTCTCAGGTGAGTTACCAATAAGATGCTGCAGTCCCCGCATCCCTGTAGCTATCAGCAGCTATCGCTAACACACCTTTACTCTTAGTCTTCAGGTCGGTCGCATTCTACACCAATACTACACCCGACACCAGGCATTGAATACTGACCCTCGTTTAGTCCCGATGGACACGTCTTCCAAGTCGAGTATGCCGGTGAGGCTGTCAAGAGAGGTACCTGCGCGGTAGGCGTAAAGGGAAAGGATGTGGTAGTTTTGGGCTGTGAGAAGCGCTCGGCTATGAAGCTCCAAGACACCCGCATCACCCCTTCAAAGATCGGCCTCATTGATACCCACGTATGTCTCGCTTTCGCCGGTCTCAATGCAGATGCCCGTATCCTCGTCGACAAGGCGCGGTTAGAAGCCCAGTCGCACCGTCTCAACCTCGAAGATCCCGTCACGATCGACTACATCACCAAGTATGTTGCCGGCGTCCAGCAGCGTTACACACAGAGTGGTGGTGTCAGACCGTTCGGTATCAGCACATTGATTGTTGGCTTCGATAAGGGTAGCGATGTTCCCAGATTGTACCAAACTGAGCCGTCAGGTATCTACTCGGCATGGTAAGACCCTTTCGGCCGTTGTTAGCATTGGTAACACTGGTACTTACTGACACCTTGACAGGAAAGCTAATGCCATCGGCCGTTCATCGAAGACGGTTCGCGAATTCCTCGAGAGAAACTACAAGGAGGACATGGACCGGGAGGCAACAGTGCGACTCGCCATCAAGTCGCTGCTAGAGGTTGTTCAGACCGGCGCCAAGAACATCGAGATCGCCATTATGGCACCAGGCAAACCTTTGGCTCTGTTGCCAGTGGAGGACATTGAGAACTACGTCAAGAACATTGAACAGGAGAAGCAAGAGGAGGCGGCCAAGAAGAAGACAGGTAGAACCCCTGGCACAGGCACCGCTGCCATATTGACCAAACCCCAGTCGGATACAGAACAGTAAGAGGGGTGGATATGGAGATGAGTATGGGGCCAGAGTTTGATGTCCCAAATAGAAAACCACGTAGAATAGCGCGTGCCATCCAGCCAGCCAAACCAATTCATGTATGATAATAATCTCCAGTCAACGTGAGTAAGTATTCTTGCAAATGTGATTTTCTAGCCTTTGGCCCCTCTCCCCAACCTTTTGATTCCCCTGTTTCCTCGTCCAAAATTTCTTGGGTATCGTATATAAAAAATGTCATGATCGCTTTTGTATGTCTCCTTCCCCCACCTTGTGAATTCAGATCAACCCAACTTGTCGGCGTCGGCATCGGGATCAAACATATCCCTCCTAACCTCCTTACTTTTGACTCTGTCATCCTTGATCATTCTGGCGTCCTTGCGCACGTCGTCGCCCTCGACCGTGATGGCAGCCTTTGGTGTCAAAGCGTCGAGAACAAAGTGGTTGTCGCAGTGAGGGCAGTATTCGTCGGCCTCTTCAAACTCTTGAGCGTCTTTGCGAAAACATTTCTTGCACTTCTTGCAAGCAAAGATCATTTCAAATTTCTGGAGGAGGGGGTGTGATTCCTGTTCGGCGTGGCATTCTACGCAGTCGAACCATTTTCGACAGCAGGGAGAGCGGATCGAGACTTGGGCGTTGAGGATGTGTTTGCTGGAGGGGAAGCGGTTAGGGAGAAAAGAGAGAAAAGGTCGAGGGGGAGACGTACCACATGGTGAGTTTTTATGGGGGCTATTCAAAGGATATAATTACGAATTAAGGTACAATAGGTATGGAGGAGGAGGATACTGTGGCTGAGTTTGGCCCGTGGGCTTGGATCGAGTGTGACCTACACACGGTGTAAAGCGGTTTGATGGACGTTGTGACTTGCAGCTGGGGGGTCATCAATCAGCCTTGAAATGGTGGGGTAAAATAAGAGAGGCGAGTTGAATGGGTGGGGTTTATGGTTGCCTTGGAACCACTGGTACTTAAACAATGGTCTGGCACTTTCAGACTTTCAAACTTTTTTCACTCAAACCACTCCCCTGATCCACCAAACTGCGTGCGTCTTCGGGACGGGAGATGATGCCTAATTGATTCTACCAGAGGCGAAAAAAACATTCTCGATTTGACAAATCGAGCATCCCGCCTTACAAAGGACAGTGCAAAAACACGGTGTACACGGTCATCCTGGACCCTGTGGAGAAAGAGAAGCCACGGCAGGGAACCCATTAGTAACACCACCCAGTGCCCCAGCATTCTGGAACCTTTCTTCAACTCCCAAACCTATCTCTTTTTCCATCATTCAAAAAAGTATTTCAGATAAGACGTGCCCAGCCAGTTCTTTCTCCTGGACCATTTTGTATTGTATACAGGCCATCCCAACTGCAGCAAAACCTCATCAGCCAGCCAGTCTAGATAAAATTTAGCCAACCTCAGTTCGCCCAAAGAGCGGCAGCGCGCAGTTCGCGGATCTTGTTTGAAAAGAGGACGATTTCAAATATGCCACCAAAGAGAAAAGCTCCCGCTGCGCAAGCAGGTGCCGCAAAGGCAGGCCGTGTCTCGGCCATGTCAACTCCAGGTCCTGCGACCCCCAGAAGTCTCGACAGCAGCGTCGTGTCGGATGGAGGCGATGAGGACTTCGATGAAGACGTGACCGAAGCCCAGGTGGTGCGCGAAGGGCTCTTGGAGCAGGAGGCAGACGAATTCGTTAACAAATGGGATATCAAGTCGAACCGTTTCCAGAGCGTCAACGAGACCAAAGCCAACGATGCGGCGTCGCATCTCTTTAGGAAACGAGACTTCTCCCACTACGAACTCAAGCCGGACCACCAGAACCGCCCATTATGGATCGAGCCAAATGGTACCATCGTCTTGGAGCGATTCAGCCCGCAGGCAGAGGCCGCGACAGATTTTCTCATCACAATTGCTGAGCCCAAGTCACGTCCCTCTTTGCTCCACGAATATGCTCTCACGACCCACAGTCTCTACGCAGCCGTTAGTGTTGGACTGCGTCCTCATGATATCATAAACACACTGGATCGATTTCTAAAGACGTCGCTCCCTGAGGCCGTCCGGAGGTACATTCAGGATTGCACCAAGAGCTACGGCAAGGTAAAACTGGTTCTCAAGAACAACAAATACTTCGTAGAGAGCTTGGACACCGAGATGTTGCAGAAGCTGCTGGCAGACGATGTTATTCGTGCTACTCGGGTCCACGGGTCGTCCGAGATTACCACCACCTATGCTCCCACCATGGGTGGTCTTGTCATTCCTGGCACACAAAATGCCGCGGGACTTCACCAGGCCAATCTTAAGCACGCCAACGGCGGCAAGCCAGGAGAACCAGGAGTAGGAGACGCTGCGGCTGAACAAGATGTCTTCGCTGCCCTTAATGAGGAGGATGATGATGATGACAAAGAAGCCGTCCACTCGTTTGAGATTTCAGATAGCTCCGTCGAGACCGTCCAGAAGCGCTGTCTTGACATTGGATTTCCCATCCTCGAAGAATATGACTTCCGCAACGACAACGTGAATCCAAATCTGGAGATTGATCTCCGGCCAAACACGCAGATTCGACCGTATCAAGAGAAGAGTCTGAGCAAGATGTTCGGTAACGGTCGAGCCAAGAGCGGCATCATCGTCTTGCCCTGCGGAGCTGGCAAGACACTGGTGGGTATCACGGCTGCTTGCACCATCAAAAAGGGCGTTATCGTGCTGTGCACCAGTTCCATGTCAGTCGTCCAGTGGCGCCAGGAATTCTTAAAGTGGTCCAACATCAACCCAGACGACATTACCATCTTCACTGCCGAGAGCAAAAACAAGTTCTCTGGTAGTACGGGTATTATTGTAACCACGTATTCAATGGTTACTAACAGCCGCGAGCGGTCCCACGATTCCAAAAAGATGATGGATTTCCTCCGGAGCAGAGAATGGGGTCTCATGCTTCTCGACGAGGTCCACGTCGTGCCCGCAGAAGTGTTCCGTCGTGTCATCTCCTCGATCAAATCCCACTCCAAACTCGGTTTGACAGCTACCTTGCTAAGAGAAGACGACAAGATTTCCCACTTGAACTTCCTGATCGGTCCCAAGCTCTACGAGGCTAACTGGATGGAACTCTCGCAACAAGGGCATATCGCCAAGGTCCAGTGTGCAGAGGTCTGGTGTCCGATGCCGACCGAGTTCTACGACGAGTATCTCAGAGCCAACTCACACTTGAAAAGAACGCTCTACGCCATGAACCCTCGCAAGTTCCAAGCATGTCAATATCTGATAAACTACCACGAGTCCCGCGGCGACAAAATCATTGTGTTCTCGGACGAACTCTATGCACTCAAACAGTATGCCCTCAAGCTCAAAAAGGTCTTCATTTACGGCGGTACGGGACAATCAGAACGCATGCAGGTTCTTGAGAACTTCCAGCACAATCCCGAAGTCAACACGCTTTTCCTCAGCAAAATTGGAGACACATCGCTCGATCTGCCCGAAGCTACAGTCTTGATTCAAATCAGCTCCCACTTTGGTTCTCGTCGTCAAGAAGCACAACGTCTGGGTCGTATCTTGCGAGCAAAGCGTCGTAACGACGAAGGCTTCAACGCCTTCTTTTACTCGCTCGTTTCCAAGGACACGCAAGAAATGTACTATTCCTCCAAACGGCAGGCGTTCCTCGTTGACCAGGGCTACGCCTTCAAGGTCATTACTTCCCTCGCGAACCTGAGCGAGACTCCCGATCTGGCGTTTGCTACCCCCCAGGAACGCCGCGAATTGCTCCAAAAGACTCTGGTCGAAAATGAAAAGGGACCAGAGCAGGACGCCGAGACTGATGACTTGTTTGGTCAGTCCGGCAGGGGACGGGGGAGGAAGAAGGCCGGAGTTAGAAGAATCGCCGGCACGTTGGGTGAGCTCAGCGGCGGGCAGGATATGGCGTATATTGAGCAGAACAAGGCAATGAATAAGGGATTGACCAAGAAGAAGAAGGCAGAGACGCAGAATTCCTTCTTCAAGAAGATGCAGAGGGAGAAGGATAAGTTGAAAGGAAAATAAATAGGGAATAGAAGGAAGGGGTGTTTGATATTAGTTTACAGGAACCAAGTGAAAACGCGGGGGATTACATCATAGACAAACGAAAATAAACAAACTGGAAAATACGAGAAGGGGATACACACGTGGACCTGGAACTTGGTTTACAGCTATCACAAAGGATGTTAGAATATTAGCGTGGACATTCAAAGAGGTTTTGTTTCTTTCTTTTCTATATTTGAACGAGACTTGCTCGTGCGTGTTTATCAACATTTGTTTGATTCTGAGGAAGACATGTTTATTTGGGTTCAAGAAGTCACTGCAATTACTTTTTATAAGGAGGCCAATTTATATACTCAGCATGTTTGTTTAGTTTTTAATCAAGCTTTTGATACTAATAAATGTGACAAAAAGAACAGTTTAACAAACTCGTTTGCTCTTTGATGAAGTGATAAGAAAAAAACCATTGTTGATTCACATGTATCTCCACAGAATGTTAGACATATATATATGTATGTATGTACATAATATTAACAAATATATCTCTCAAGCAAAGACCGCCTAATACATCCATTGCCCGCCCTTTCGCCCTATTTCCTGTCTTCCTTTGCCCTCCTCCCTCCCACTTTATAGCAGATTGTCCAAAAGGTTTAGTGTATTATATCGGATAATCGTGTATACATACTTAAATGCTTGCTGCTGTTGCCGCTTGTAGTTTGTTGTGACGTCAAAGTAAAAAAGCAAAGCCGCCAATCCATCCATCTATTTGCCGATTCCATGCCATGCCATCCCATGATTGATGTCGTTCGAAAATGTTTGTGGGGAAAAAAACTCTGGTTCCCAAAGACGCCCTTCCTTTTTTTCGTCCAGCCAGCCCATTGCCGATGATTCGAGAAGGGGTCAGAATCTTGGAGCCCAAATGAGAGTAAAGAAAATTTCAAGATTACCTTGCCGCGTAGTTATCCATCAAGTTGCTAATAACTGTAACTTGTGACGTCGCTGGGGTATCGAATAAAATGTTACAAGAAAAAACAAAACACGGCGCAAGCTGCTTGCTTTAAGAAAGCTGAATGAGAAACACAGAAACACCGTTTAAATGCTTGTCTGAAAGAGATCCAAAAAAAAAGTCCAAACCCCCTACATATCTCTTAATTGTCGTCGTCATGGCGCACACTAGCAGTTCTTGGTCTTGGTGAAAAGAAGGAAAATGTGTTCTGTCGCCGAGTAGTACCGGGCTCTGTCCGCCGTGAAGTGACCCGCGTTGCACGTGCTTCAGCGTCGTCCATGTTGATGTCAGTCGACCGCCTGGGAAGTGTTCGATGTTGCTGAATCGGAGCCTGAGGGCCAGGGTGGAAGAGCGTGGTAAATACATTGCTCTGGCTCCTTTGGCGCCGGAGACTGGCAGCACCAGCACCCGTAATTACTGAGGCGCGAGAATCTTGCCTTGTCATCCTATTGTCGGCATCCGCTGCTGCTGCATCCTTTGCGTTGAGTGATTCTCTAGGAAGAAGAATAGCACGGTCCAAGGCATACGGCAGACCACGGTGTCTGCCGCGCAACATCATGGCGATGATAACCAACTTGCCAACCACAGAAAACTGACTGGAGAGCGATGCGTTGACACCGTTATAGCCAAGGCTCATACCGACTGTGCCATAGGCACTGACAGTCTCGAATAAAAGTCCAAACATGGTAAATCCGTTCGCTTGTTGGACAGGATCCATAAGTTTTGAGCCCTCTGATATAGCAAGAATGAAGATTCCGCATGCAATGTATGGCAAATCAAAGGATAGCTGCCGGCGTGCGTGAGAGCCGACATAGGCCCAATCCGTCTTTTTGGCGTTTTCATCTTCCAGGTCCTCGGGCGAACCGTAAATTCCCAGCGACTTCTCTTCATATACGTTTGTTCGTCGGACTGAGATAGCGATGGGGAAAACGGAAATGTACATCATTATCATGTACGAGACCTGGACGGCAGGGTGAAGCTGTGCAAGGTTGACACAGGAGAACCCTGCGGTTCTAGTCGAGGCGGCCTCGAAAATGCCGTTGAGGATTTTGATCCCAGCAGGAAGGTCGACCACTGGCCCACTCCCGAGCTATATTTCTGTTAGCTGTGTTGGGTCAATTTGAGGTTGAGGGGATTCTCTTACATCTAAGACGATGAAGAACATGACGTCAAGACCGTTCAGCAACACCAGTAGGAGTAAAAGCCACCAGGTAGCGCTAGATGGGAATAGAAGGGTAAAGCAACGGCGGGGATGGTCGAGCAAAAACCTCAGCTCTTCATACAAACCTGTGCCCATGGGGATAACCAGGGACAAGACCCAGATCATGAACCGCAGCATGATGGGGAAGCCTGTGTTACCAATTATGATAAGAAAGCTCATCAGGAGCAAGGGCCATGTAGCTCTGTTGAAAGAGTTCATGCTGTCGGGGGTCAGGGTAAAACCCATATCCATAAAGGCCGACTGAGGAGTGAAAATACCCCACCAAGTCCTGCTCTGTGCTGCTTGATCAACCACCTGGCCATAGTTGTTGACATGTAAGATCCAAGGGAGTAGACCGATCACACCCATTATCGAGAAGCCCCAGAAATAAATTGTAAGAATGATTGCGAGTGTCTTTAGGGACCTGTACTCGATGCCACCGAGCTCTTCTCGTTGCTCCTCGGTCAGGTCTGGAAAAGCAGAGTTGCGTCCTATCGTTGGCTCCCAGCTCAAGTAGGGTGTACCCTCGATTTTGTCCCGGGACAATGCGTTTCGAACGGCCTGGAAAGATTGGCGTCGCTTGGTACCCTGAGAAGGACCAGCATCGTTATCACCAGCCTCGTGGTTCTTGCGGTAGGACTTGGCCCAGCTCTTGGGCAGTTTTGGCACGAATGCTGACAGCGTGTGCACAGCAGCTCGAGTATGGTCAGAAACGTCATCAGAGTCTGCCTCCTGCAACTTGCGCCGGTCCGGCTCTTCAATGGTTATTGCCTGATGGCGGCCCCGTTGGGTTGGAGATTGAGGCCGATCGTCGCCGTCGTCATGAAAACTGTCATCAAATGTTTGAGCTCGAGGTGAAAGCAGATCAGCTTCGTCAACGTCCCCAGCCTCTACACGTTTTGGAACGACGCCGCGTTCGGCATCCCTTGGATTTGGAATGCGCAGTACCTCCTGGTCGTCTTCTTTCTTTTGCCGTTCCACAATAGCAATGTGATCTTCATCGCTCCATGTTCGCGGCATTTTCAGGGTATCCTCGCCCATTCCATCGCTCTTGGTGACCGTTGGTGCGAATTTGATTTCTGGTTTTTTATGTTCTAGTGACGTTGTGGCGCCGTGCTGAGCGGGTGGACTTCCATGAGGAAGACTGATTCCGAGCCTGTCTTGATCGTTGGGATTGGGAGAAGCCTGCAATAAAGTTCCGTCGTTCCCAATACGCGACCTGGCCCCGTTCAACATGACTGTAATTTTCCTCCCATTCACACCCTGCTCGGCCTCGTTATTATCGCTGGGCTTGGCCTTGGCCCTGGATCGAGAGACCGTGCCCCATTTCCTCTTGATGTCGTTAAGGTCCTGAAGCTTCTCTTCAAACCAGTACAAGCGAAGAAAAACGACAAAGGCGTTGATGGTGATTGGGTTGGACATCATGGGCCACAGGTAGATGATGACCTGCTGGAAGGTGTTTAGTTGGTTCACGTCGATGGTGTTCAGGCCGGCCTGCGTGCTGGCACCGGCAGTAAAAAAGAGGGCATCGATATATGGCATCTGGCCGTTGCGACCAAGACCAGCGCCATACATTATGACTGAGCCCAACAGGCTCAAAAAGAGGATCCATATGTAGTGCGCGGTGAGGAAGCTAAAATGATGATTGGTGCTCCAGAGGCTTCGTACCCAGTCGATGACAGCCTCTAATATTGAGTATTTGATGATAGATTTAAAGCGCTCCATTGTGGGTTTGGCGTCGGGTACTTGTAACGGGAGAAATGTAGTAGTGGTATGTTGTTAATTAGCAAATAGTGGTTAGGTAGGTATGATGATGGTGGAGAATTAGATATCAATCGATGATGTATGAGAGGGTAGCGCAACCGGGGGAGAGAAGTCCGATCGTCTAGAGCCCTCAATTTCCCGCAGAGTGCAGGCAATTTAACCACGTTTCTGATTTAAAGCTGACATGATTGGTGACAACTTTAGATTATAGCGTGGAAAAGGGAGAGGAGGAGAAGAAGGAGAAGAAGGGCAGGCGGAAGTAATTGCGGGTTTGGGGAATCGGCCGGTCGTCCGATGATTGACAGGTCTGAGAAAGTAGGTACTAGGGGTCGTCGATATGTAGATCCGCAGTAGGCGCGTATTCAAGTCTCAAAAAGAGTCGTCGCAGTTGAAGGCGCAGACGGGAGGTACTTGGTTGTGTACCTCGGGAAAATAGTGATGTGATGTGATTCCGTTCGGATCGTTCTGTAAGCAATTGCAGAGTGCATATGCAATAGTGAGCGGAATTGCCCCTTTGTGATTGGCTCTAAATAACTTGGCTGCCTCCTAGATCAATTTCTAAGTGGTGAACAAAACATTTCAGGAAAGGAAGGAACCTGGAATGTTGGATTATGATAGCCTCTCCGCTGTTTTCCAGACCATGAATTCGATAAAGTTGGCCAAGACAAGAACGGCGCATTGATCCAGATTTGATCCAACTGTGAGATCGGGGACTCTTGCCAAGCAAGCTTAGCCCCGCTGTTGGCGAAAAAAGCAACGGGTCCAGAACCTGACCCCCCTGTTCATGGTTTCACTGGGAGAACTGGTAACTTCGCTTTGACAGGGGTCAACGGCACACGTGGGGGCCATTGGGCAAGATGTGAGAACGAACCAGAAGTCTGGCAGTCGACGGGAAGGAAGGACGTTTCAAGATTTTCCCATGCAGCAATGACATACCCGATATGATTCCTCCGATTTAATGATCTGCATTCTATCGGTACTATTACCGTATACAGGACCTGTCGCATTCATTCAACTATTCATACCTACTCACAAAATGATGAAATCGGTGATTCCGTTTGTCAGACATTTCAGACATGAACAAAAAAAGACGGAAACAAAGAACCCCAACCGCCCGTGTGACCGAGGAATCGAAGTTGTCAAAATTGTCTTACACTAACCATTTTAGAAACTGATTCTCATATGCCGTCTGTGCCTTGTTATACATTTGCCGTCTGTTCAACCACCACAAAAAAGGAGATCTCGCGGATCTTTTAATACAAAAGTACATATATGTACAGTTCCGTAGTCGTTCTCATGCAGCCAAGCCTCGAGGCGTTGACTGCAATCCAACCTATCGGATGACAGCCAGTGTGGCAATCATTCAATTTCGTCACTTGTCACGGCTTCGAGAACGCCGCTGTCGGTAATCAATTTACTAGATCGATCACCACATTCTTTTGCCACGATTCCGACAAATGTCTCTCAAAGTCTCGGAAGTATTTTCTTGTGCGACAAGAGGCCTCGTGCGACAAGCCACTTGCTGTGTTATCTTTACATCCAGCAATTGGTACCTGATCTGCGAGCTTATCCGAGCCAATTCAATTTTCCATCAATTAATGGTTATCCCCTTTGGTCAAGTGAACGGTTAGGGCTGTTGGTGTCACGTAACTCAACAAGCCTTCTACCGAAAAAAAAAGAGGCAGATGATGCACAGATCCGATGTTTCAACTCCTATCCGCAGTCTGGGTTGGTGAGCGGCAGTGCCTAGGTGACCTCAGCTGTCGAAATCAGGATAACGTTATCAGATTGCTCTGTTGACCGCAATTGGTGCGCTCCGAGTTACACAGCAGCTGCAACAAAAACGCCATCCCGCGGGCTGCGGGTTGCGTAAATCATCTCCTGTGCCAAGGTCGTCGTGCGTGCCGTGATAGGGACGCACGGGACGTTCTTGCTTTCTAGAAACGTTACAAAGTTCCTCCCAGGCAGTCATTTCGGAACCTTGTGAAAGAAATTACTTCAGAACTTGGAAGTTACAGTAGGCACCTCAAGAGGCAAGCACCATGGTCAGGAGCAGTTTCCAAGAAGTGTATTTCAAGCCACTGCCAACGGCGTGGAAGATCCGGAGTGGTGAACACAAACTTTAAACAAATTTTCAGAACATCGACAACTCCAAAAGATTTGATCAATCTGCACTTGAAGGGATTATCAATTGTCAAGCCATGGAGATGGGAAACGATGCCGCTGCCGTCGACGCCCTGGCACAGGAGCTCATGGACTTCGATTTCGATAGCATCGAAGAGTTCATTGCAGTTTGCTCTACTTGGTCGTGAGTCTTCTGAAACACTGTATTCTAAACTCATGGACTAATCACATACTCGCAGCGACTTTAATTTCAAGGGGTTTGCTTCCCTGTACCTCAGCACAAGCACTACAATGCCAGAGCGCATCGAGTTTTTGAAGGAGGTCATCATCTCGAGAATCCAAACCAAGCTCTTCCACGGGAAAGAAGTCAGCAAAAAGGTGTGCGACTTTCTTAAGGACCATTACCACGGCAATGTACTCTGCAATCACGTCATAATCCGGCTCGCAGTGAGCAACTATGACTTCCCCGACGGAGACGAAGCAACAGCAGAATTTCTCTCGAAAAAACTCATCCCAACGATTTCAATTTCTCCAGACTATTCAATCTTCTTGGTCAAGCACATCTGCAACAGCCGCAGCCGACCTCCCAGGTCGGTTGACCACATCATCACTGGATTCGAGAACACACACAAGATTTTGAGCGCACTCGTCAACAAACTTCCGGGGTCTGCCAGCACCTGCACAGGCAGCGGTGTGCAAACTGATCTGGACTCTGTGCTCTATAAGGATCTTCGTGAACTCTGCGGACTTGGTGGGCGTAGAGTTCCTCCTGCTACTACGAGTAGCCAAGTGACCCGGTTCTTTCGGGAAGTATTGAAGACAATCAGGGATAATCGTAAAATGGTGGCAAAGGTGGTGCGAATTCAGACAAGAGCCGAATCAAGGGCTGCAACTGCATGATGGGCATGATGGGTTGCGCCCAGAGGAGCCTCGTTGAAATCGGTGTAATTGAGATGAAGAGCTCGTAACATGTCAAATCAAGAAAGGAGGAAAACCTGCTACTATGTTTGTTATTCGATTCTACGAGTGTAAAAAAATTGCGGGCCTTGCAAGTCGTTGTATACGACTGTAGTTCAATCCTTCAGCAATCTAAGAACACATCTTATGTCGCCGAGCCCACAAAAATGAAGTGTATACATTCTCCCCTTTCTTTCAAATTCTTTCTCATTTTTCATTTACAAAATATACACGGTAGGGTATTTATTTCAACGCCCCTAACCAAAACCCTCATCCTTATAATTTCAACATCTTTCTTCTCATTTCTTCTTGGCCGCGACCTTACCCTTCGCACCCTTCGCACCCTTCGCGCCCTTTGCTCCCGCCTTGGCCGCGCCGCCCTTACCAGTAGCATACACCCTTCTGGCCTTCTTCCAGGCAAACACCAAGTCTTCTACAGAGCCCATGTCGTGCTTGGGCTTGCGCATGTACGTGAGTCTGGCACGTCTGGCTCTCTTCTTCCTGCGCTTGACGATTTCGATTCCTGCCACGTTCTTGTTGTAAATCTTGAACCACATTTCAACTCCAACTTTTCCGAGGTGGTTGCGCAGCAGAATGGCCGTGTCGATTCCTCGTCTGCGGATGGACAAGCAGACTCCTGCAAAGGGTTCTCCTCCGCGACGGTGGCTAACCATCAGCACGTCACCGACGCGGGCTGCATCCCTCGTTTTGGCGAAGAGAGCCGTTCGAGCTCCGGTTGGGTCCATGCGCTTGATTTGGAACTCGTCAATGGTGGGCATTGGGTTCGGAATTGGAGGGGCAGTTTTGGCTGCGGCTGCGATGGTTGGGGGGTAGACGGCGAAGGCGGTGCGGAGTTTACGGGTGCGGCGGTCTACTACTTTGTCTATTGGGGCCTTTTAGTAAGGGTAGAGTTTTACGGAGTTGAAAGGGAACATGACATACGGTAGTTTAATGGTGGGAGGACTGAGGGAGGGGATTTTGATTTTGATTTTACGGCCGTCGCCATTTGCTGGGAATACATCTTTTGTTGTCTTGCCTGGCGTAGGCTTGTCTTGAGACAGCCCAGAGGCCTTCTGGCTAACGGAGCGACGTTCATTGTTTTGGGTCGCTGAGGAAGGGGTTGTCGTCGTCCTGGCCGAGCGAGAAGGGCGACTTCTGGGTTGTGCTCTCAAGAACAGACGTTCGAGATGCGAACCAGGAACCGGGGCAATTGCGGGCTGCTATTGGTCAGATCGAGCTATAGTGGGGGGTGGAAGGGACTTGTGGCTCCACAAAATTTTCTACTCCCGCCAACCAGATCTGGCATAGCTCACCCACCTCTCCGAACGGTTCGAAGCTTGGAGTTTTTGGAGATCGTCAATGCTGTTGTTCTCGAAAGGTACTCTGGGTTTTGAGTCGCCGTTTTTCCTAGATCCGAGGGGTAAATTCCCAATAATTCAACACGCCGACCATGTTCGGCGCTACACAGAAAAAAGCCCTCAGGGTTGGAGGAAAGACGTTGGAGACGGTATTGAATCACACCCAAACCCTGAGGAGGTGGCTTTCTGCGTCTTCGGCGCTCAGAGGCATGTCAATCATACACGATCGGTGAATACATCTGAAAACTAACACTCGGCACCTCTATAGCCAGCCACCTCGTCACCTTTCGTCCCGCGTCCAATGAGGAGCTTCAATCTGTTCTCGATACTCTCTACACGAGAATAGTACTGCCATCGTACCTCCCAATCGACCAGCAAAAAAAGATCTACAGCAACAAGTGGAAGGACGCACTCCAGAATGACCCAATCACCATGGAAATCGACGGTGTCATACACAAGTTCCGCTACGTCGACAGAATGACCCTCCCCAAAACTGATGGCTTGGTACGACAGGCAATCAGCCTCATCAAAACCCAAGAGGACTTTAACAACGTCCCCAGGATCCTCGAGGGACTGCAACACGCCAACCGACAACTCAACCCAACCCACTTGAACAAAATCATTCGCAAGGCAGTAACGGCTGAGAGGTTGGACGTCATCATACAAACCGTCAGGGCCGCCAAGAGGACAGGATTCAAGCTCGACCGAGCCGAGCTCATCAATGAGCTGCTCGTGGCCATCCAATGGCGCGCAATTCACCACGGTTTCGAAAAGAAGCGGACCCAGCACGCGCTCAAGCAAACTGAGGACCTCATTGCTCTTCTTGAGGACAACAAGTCCCTGCATCATTCCAAGGAGGGCGCACTTAAGCGTCCATTCTACCAGGATCCCCTCGTGCTCGCTGCACGCCTTCACATGGCAGCCGCGTATGCCGTTCACCACCAGGGTGGAAAGGACAAGGATGGCAAGGTCACTAAATACGCCGAGGAGCTGTATTTTCACTGGAAAAAGGGGGGCGTGCTCGACCTTTACTCCGCTGAGGCTTATCGGGACAGGAGCAAAGTGCGTTATCTCCTGGACCGCAACAACTTCCTTTACCATATTTCTCCCGTGCTCAACGGATTGAACCTAGCTGCACAGGTGGTGGATGCTGGCCTTGCCATGCATCTCCGTGATACCGCAGATGCTGTGGATACCGAAGTCGGAGATGCTTTTTACTCAAAAGAGAGGAAACAAGGCGGAAGAGGAGAGAGCATGTACAACTGGATATTCAATTATGAAGCGACAAAAGAGGCCGAGCTGAAAGCTCAAGCCGAGGAAGCGGCAGAAGAGGCCGAGTCAACTGCATAAATACGAAAATAAAACAACCTAATACTTTTTAGGGGGAAGCATGTATAAACTACAAAAAACTTTTTGGCGATTCTATACATGTTTCTTTATGTATGTAAGGATATATACTTTTGTAACAATATTAGAAGACGAAATAAAAAGTAACGAAAGAAGAAGATGAGAACAAGACGCCGGCTACTACTATGGAAGAACAATATACTTTTGAAGGTGCTCGGGGATGGCGGACAAGAGGTTCTTGGTCTCTAGCCACTTCCTCGAGAATAACCTGTCAGCATACCGATATGCTCCGTCACAGAGAATCGTCACAACCGTGTGGCCCTTCCCCAGCTTCTCGGCAACCTCCTTGGCCGCTACCACGTTCAATGCCGAGCTGGCGCCCAGGTACAGACCTTCCTCATCCAAACACCTGTACACCATCTCGATGCTCTTCTCGTCGGCAATATTGAGTGATCCGTCCAGAAGCTCAACGTCAGGGCCCAAGTTGTCGGTGATGCGGCCCTGGCCGATACCCTCGGTAATACTGGATCCCGTCCTGTCGATCAACTTGCCTCCTGAGCTGATATAGGAGTGCAAAACACTTCCTGGGGGGTCAGCCAAGAAACTCTTGACTCTTCCGTTTGACTTTTCCTTCAAATAGCGCGTGATACCCGCCAGAGTTCCGCCAGTACCCGTCGCACAAGTGAATGCGTCCACTTTTCCTCCAGTCTGGTACCAAATCTCCGGTCCGGTAGTCTCGATATGCGCCCTCCTGTTGGCCGTATTATCGAACTGATTCGTCCAAACTGCATTATCCAGCCTCTCGGCGTGTCGCTTAGCCTGGTGGTTATAGTTTTGCGGGTTCTCGAAAGCGACGGCAGGGACGGGATAGACTTCTGCGCCTAGCAGACGGAGCAGATCGATCTTGCCCTGGGATTGAGTGTCTGGCATGTAGATGACGAGTTTGTAGCCTTTGCTGCGGCAGACGTGGGCGAGACCGATGCCTGTGTTTCCGGCTGTTCCTTCAACTACGGTGCCTCCTGGACGGAGAAGGCCATGCTCCTCGGCGTCTTTGACAACGTATAAAGCGGCGCGATCCTTGACTGAGCCGCCGGGGTTCATGAACTCTGCTTTGCCGAGGACTTCACATCCTGTTTGCTCGGAGAGGCGGTTGAGACGGATCAGAGGGGTGTTGCCGATGGCGCCGACGAGGCCCTTTGCGATACCTTGGGCTTGGGCGACTGAGATGAGGTGTTGGGTGGGCTCGGCGGCGGCTGTAACGGCCATGCGCCTGGCACTGGTCGCAAAGTTACGGGCGCCGAGGCGGAACATTATTGTTTTTTAGGGTGACGCTACTGAGTAAGTGCCGGACCACGACGAGAAGGAGAGACGAGGGAATTATTCAAATAAGAACGACCCTCCACCCGGAAGCAATGGGGAAAGCCCAGCAACTCGCCTCTTCCAGAAGGCCGGATCCGATCTCGCCGTCGAGTTTTCAATGGCTGCCCCGCGTCAAAAAGGGACCCTGGAACCCGGGGTTGTGTGGGGTTCCCAATGGCGCAATTCAGCACTAAACCCGCCTGAAAGGTTCAAGTCTGCAGGTTGCCCACGGGCGCCCACAAGCCCGTGCAATTGATGATGTCAAAGAAAATTCTTTTTTTTATCCCTGTCAGTCAGGAACGCTGGTTCCCGTCAGTTCCACTGTTTTTTTGTTAGCCGGACGTCCGTTTGTAAATCATACAACAAAAAAGAAACATTTATATATATCGAAGCCGAGACTGCTGCTGTTGCTGCCGCCGCCATGGCTGCTGATGGTGATAATACAAAGGTTCCTTTGCCTGATGATTTATCCGATATCGACACCACCGATAGTAGCGATGTCGAAGACAATGTTGGTGCTGGTGAAACCCCCACGAACGAAGAGCCGAAAGAGGTAGAATGGCTCGCCACGTCGCGCGCAAAGCGCTCTACGGCTGGAAATCGAATGAAAGCGATGCTTGCGAATGAGGAGCCTGCCGCCGAAGATTCCGATCTTGAATTATTGTTTGCCGAAGACGAAGATGATGCAGGTTTTACCGATGTTGAGAAAGAAGACGCGTCCGACGTGCAGATGGATTCCTCCTCGGACGATGAAGACCAGGAGAACGCGGGCGACGATGACGAAGGCGAAAAGGAGCTGGAGAGACAGAACAAGGAGAAGCGGAAACGAAAGGCACAGGATGCCATTCCGGCCAAGTTCAGAAAAAAGGTTCGAATCGAACAACCGCCCACAGCTGCTGGTTCAGCAAGTCCGAATTCAACCGCTGTCGTTACACCGCGCCCGCCGAGACCTAAGAAGAAATCGGAGAGGACGAGTTGGCTCCCGTCGCCGGCAGACCTGCCAACTCGAGCTTCGGAGCGATCGACAACGAGGATAAGCAAGCAGCAACTTCACCAGAAGATGGTTAGCGACGAGATCAGGCGACAGAAGCAGATTGAGAGAATGGAAAAGAAGGCGAAATTGCTCGAAGCATCCAAGAAGCCACCGATGACGCAGGAACAAAGGCTGGCGGAGGCTGCCCTTGTCGAGAAGCGGAATTCCAAGAGCTTGAATCGTTGGGAGGAGGCCGAGAAGCAGAGGGAAGAGGAACGGTTGAGAAAGATCGCTGCGTTGAACAATCGAAAGCTTGATGGACCCGTCGTGACGTTTTGGAGTGGTATTCAGGAACTTTCCGAGGCGCAAAGCAATCATGTGGGAAATCTGGTTTCGATGGAGGTCAAAGCTCCGAGAAAGAAGAGACAGTCTGCAGCTGCTATCTTGGCTGCTAAGGAGGCGGGAGTGAATGGGGAACCGGCGACGCCAATCACTCCAGCTACACCAGGCACTCCGGCCGTGGGAGGAGGTGATGCTGCCAAGGCTGATGTGTCGGATGTGAAAGTGGGGAATACGGATGCTCCGAGTCTTTCAGCGACGCCGGCACCAGTACAGACCCAGGGAGTTCCGCCTGTTGTTGTACCGAAGGAGAGTTCATCAGCGCCACCACCAATACCAACGGCAACAGACCCGCCAGCATCTGTTCCAGCACCTGCGCCAATACCCATGGCCGCTCCAGTACCAATTCCATCCACCACCTCACTTCCATCATCATCGACACCAGCGGCAACCTCGCCAGCGCCCATGGCTCCTCCCCCTATTCCTCCACCACCGGCAGACACAAGGCCACCAAGCACCTCTGGCGTTCTTGCTGCCCCTGTTCTCGCTCCACCTGTCGGAATCACACCACCCATACTCGGTACGCAGATGACCATGCTGGGATTTGCACCACCAAACGCAAAATCCAACATTCTCGCACTCCCAAATACAACACACACGCCCTCTCCGTTATCTCTACCACCATCTACTCCTGCAGCGTCAACAAAACCCCAACCACCACCAATACAAACAAATATGGGGCCCGCGGGATCTATGTCGTCGCCTTCTCCAAAAACAGTTGTTCCTCCACCACCTTTACCATCCGCCGTAACCGCCACGCCAGTCACACCGGCTACTCCTTTCAGGCCTACACAGGGCAAAGCCTCAGCAACACCACAGACCAAACCACCAGATACTCCTGTGGAACCCCCATCAGCCACTGCCACAGTGCCACCCCCCTCAGCTACAGATCCTCCTCGTGAAGGCAAGGTGACCAGAAGCTGTATAATTCTACAAAATTTTGACGAGGCGGCCATCAAGGATAAACAAGTTCAAACGCAGATTCTTTTCGGAAGGAAGATGAACAGGCTAGCCAGTGAGTTTTTTTTATTTTTTTTATTATTATTTTTTTCTTTTTTTCTTTTCTTTTCTCTCTTTTTTCCTTTTTTTTCTTTTCTTTTTTTCTTTTCTTTTCTTCTTTTTTCTTTTCTTTTTTTCTTTTCTTTTTTTTCTTTTCTTTTCTTTTCTTTTTTTCTTCTTTTTTTTCTTTTTCTTTTCTTGTCACTTCAAGAGCAGGAATGAATATACTAACTAATATTGCTATAGAGCCCTCACAACCTCCATTGTGCGTCATTACCAACCATCCAGCAAAGTACAGAGACCCCAAGACGGGTCTACCTTACTACAACAGTTATGCCTATCGTGAGATTCAACGAGTACATCGCGGTGACTATAAGTGGAGTAGTTTGTTGGGTGCTTACGTTGGTAGGGGAGACTGTACGGCGCGTGGTGTTCCGGACAGATTCAAGGATGCTTCCAAGGGATTGCCTGTTGAGAGACGACGTGAGCCGAAGCTGGTCCCTATAGAGGGGGCTGAGGAGGTGAAGCCTGAGAAGAACATTTCTGGTGAGAAGAAGCCTGTGGATGAGACGCCAAAGATTGATGGAGGAGAAAAGCCCTCTGTGGAAGTGCCAGTAGCAGCACCAGTGACAGCAGCCCCAGCTCCTGCCCCAACCCCAGCTTCAACTCCGGCGCCGGCGCCGACGTGTACTCCAACACCCACAGCCATTCCAGCTGCTCCTGAAGCTACAAAGGTTTAAAGCATGTACAATACAAACACGATACAATTAGACTCAAAGAGAGATGAAATATGAATGTATTCATATAATCAGAGAGTAAACAGTGCCAGCTCTCCCTACAAAAACAACTCGTAATATCATGACATAACCCAGACACAAACGCCCTAAAAATTGAAAATCATACAACATCTCAGCAAAAAATTATGATTCATCCATCGCATCCCCTTCTTCTTCCTCCCGCCCTTTCCCTTTCCCAGGAGTCTCAATCCCCAATATCTCAACAACCTTTTCCAAATTCTCAACCTCTTTTATTCCACCATTATTACCATCACCACCACTCACAAACCTCTTTTTTCCTTTTCCCCCACCAACAATAACCACATCCGCATCTTCTTCATCTCCTTTAACCTCCCCATTCTCACCCAATTCTAATCCTCTAACATTCTCCAAATGTTTCCTAGTAGCGCCCTCAATATACTCTAATCTCTCCCTCCTCCAATCTTTTTGCTCATCCTTTTCCTCTTCCTCTTCTTCATCTTCTTCCCCTTTACCCAACTCCTTCATGACCCCTCTCAACTCCCTACTTAACCCCCTCAACCCCTCCAACTGACTAACCCCAAACCTCCCCGTAGTAGTAATAGGAGTCTCTTTATCCCCTTGTAACCCCAACTCTTTTAATAAAAACCCAAATGCTTTTCCTTTTCCGCCTTCTTCTACTTTCTCTCCTTCAATTTTGATTCCTCCTCCCCCAACTAACCTCCTCATTTCTTTTAGTAGTCCCTCATTCCTAGCCTTTTCCGCTTCCAACATGGTTTTTAATCTCAAACTACTCTGCATCCTCCTCCGTAACTCATTAACCCCTTCCACACTTATTCCATCTCCCATCTCAGAAAAGTCCAACCCCTCATAATGTTTCAATACAACCCAATCCAAATCCCTTTGAGAAACAGTCAAGACATTTCTCATAACCACAATCTCAAATAAATCAAAATCTCTATCGATCGAAGCGAAAAGTAGTGTCTCTAAAGCATGTACCCCGGATTCTACTTCTTGTCTATGGGCAGTAACTGCGTCGTATGGTTGAGACGAAGAGGAAGGGTATTTAGGTGGACGGAAACCAAGGGCAGTAGGGGGTGCATTAAGTAAACCGGATTCGATTGATGAAAGAGCTTTTTCTGCTAGGGCGTTCAATGTGTTGATTATTTGGTCTAGGAGGGACTTTTTGAGTAAAAAGAATTAGTATGTGAGATGGAGGAAGAGAGAGGAAAGAACTTACCACAGGTGGGTAACCAAAGTGTTCGGTTAGGAGTTCTGTATCTGATCTTGATGCCATTTTTCTTTCTTGGATTGAGGAGGATAAGAGTGAGATTTGGGGAATAGTTGAATAAAAAAAAGGGGGGTTTTATTGGTAAAGTTGCGATCAATTTACACACAAAAGGAACGCGTCGCACTCAACATGGAATGTGGGGAACGCGACAAACTGCTGCTTGGAGAGCTTGAATGTGGGGGATAGTAGAAATATGACGTTACGGGTTAGGGTTACACATTGCCTGTATGTGCAAACTTCAACGTCGGTGTACCTACTCGTATCACTGTCACACAGCCAAGATCACTGGTTCAACACCTCAAAATAAATCCCATGCAAATTTTGATTTGATATCCCCAATGCTAAATGAAAATATAACAGATGACAATGACAATGATGACGACGATGCTTATTATATAATCACCCATTTTAACTCCCTTCTCCCTCCCTCCATCCCTTCCCTCCCTGCTGCGACGCGCATTCAATTCCATCCTCCCTTTAAATCCCAAACACGCTGAAACCACCTGCCCCTTTTCTTTTTGTTTACATTCCCATCCAAAATCGGGTTGGGCCGCTTGAGTTCTCTTCAACACATGCCTTCCAAAAAACAAAAAAATATCATCATTTTGAAAATCTCCCATTTCCTTCCTCCTGCGACGTTGACGGTTCTTTCTTTCTCTCTCTCTCTCTCTCTCTCTCTCTCTCTCTCTCTCTCTCTCTCTCTCTTATTCCGGGGATAGCGAATCAAAAAGCGAATAGAGTTGTTGAGAAGAAGAAAAATTGAAAACATGATACAGGTGAAGATGTGATGATGCGGGTATGAGGGTAAAGGCTTATTACAAGGTGCAAAAAAAGGTGTGTAGTAAAAGTAAATAGAGAAAAGGGGAGAGGAAAAAAGAATAAATCAAAAAGCAAAAACTATCCCAGAAAAAAGACAACCATTAAAAACAGATAGAGCAAAAAAAACTTGTCCCGTTAACCGTCCCCGGGTTTTGATCCGACACACGTCTTGAGTTTTTTCCATCACATAAACTCATGCTTTAGTTGGCAACTTCCTCCTCGACCCAACCACTCAGACCACCCTGAATAGCAAGTCCGAATCCACCACCCATGCCACCGTAGCTGCCCTGATATTGATGACCCCGACGCTCGCCATCATGTCCTCCATTGCTACCCTGGAGGCTGTTGGGGCTGACACCACCGTTCTCAGGAGAAAGAACAGGCAAGCTCACGGCACGGCTGTGGGAGCCCCGGCCCGGAGCAAGAAGTCCACCAATGGTCGTCGCACCCGACACGGATGGGTTATATCCATTGGAGATACTGGCAGACTGCTGGTGGCCCAAGATGGGACCCTGGGGAACCTCAAGGGTAAGTCCAACGTCGTTGGGTGACGAGGCAGCAGTACCGAACAACGCAGCCTGCTGAGCGGCAAGGACGTGATGTTGTTGCTGCTGTTGCGCCTGAGCCTGGTGTGACACATGATTCAAGTACATGGTCAAAGGATTGGCATTGCTGTTGAACAGCGCAGCGGCGCTTTGGCCGGTACCAGTCGGCGAGTGGCCGTTGGGGCTAGAACCGTTCGCGGTGGGCGAGGGCTGATCACCGCGCGGTGATGGAGAGGACTGCTGCCTGGGTGGGTTGCCGCAACGATCCTTGCCAAAGTTGACCTTGAACTTCTTGTATTCCTCCTTGCCACGAATAGCCTCAATGGCCTTGATCGCGTTCGCAATGTTGGTGAAGTTGACGAACGCGCAGCTCTTCTCCCGGAGGGTGTTGACCAACTCAATCTCACCGTACTCTGAGAAATCCTGTCTCAAACGCTCCTCGGTCCACGTCTCATCAAGATTGCCAATATATACATTTCGCGAAGCTCCACCGCTAACGGCGAGCGCAATCGCGGGAGGAAGAGCACCAGAGTGCTTACCCCAACCAATCTTGAGGCGACGATTGTGAATCATAAGACCTTGCAAATTGCTCAATGCGTAAAAGGAAGCAGCCGCGGTGGGATCAATGAATGTCACGAAGCAAATGTGCTTGTCGGGGATGTAGCGAATGTGATGCAAAAGTCCTCCGCGAACAACGTTGCAAATCTCCTCAATGGTCGTCTCGGGATGGATGTTGCCAAGGTAAATAGTCCGGTTGCCCAAATTGGTGATGCCACCGGCAGTGGTAGCAACCGCAGCAGCAGCAACGGACTGCTGAGCAAGGGCGTTCGAGATCAAATCCCGATCAGCACCAGTAAGCATGTGAGCATAGCCAGGGGCAATTCCAAGATACTGAGCGGCGTTCTGCTGCTGAGTCTTGGAAACATATGCACATCTGTCCTTTCCATAGTACACGCGGCGAGGTGCTTGCCACTTGGGCTCCTGGGGAAGCTGAGTGACGGCCTTGATGGCGTTGGCAATGGAAAGATAGTGCACAAAGGCAATGCTCTTCTCGCGCACAATCTTGATGGTGTCAATGGCGCCAAACTTTCCAAGATCCTCGCGCAGCTCCTCATCGCTAATCTCCTCCGGAAGGTTACCGAGGTAGACATTGCGGGAAGCACCAGATTGCTGAACAGCGAGCGCCACCGAGGTGGGAACCTGGGAGGGCTTGCCCCAGCCAATCTTGATATCCTGGCCCTTGATGCAGAGCTTTTTCAAGATGGCATCAGAGTGGAAATGCGTAGCAGAGCTGGCATCCAGGAAGGAGATGAAAGCGCAGTTCTTGTCGGGGAGAAGACGGACTGACTCGATTTGGCCACTGCGTACGTGCCCGAGAATCTCCTCAGCTGAAGTGTCAGGAGGGATGTTGCCCAGGTAGACGGTGCGGCTGGTGCCTGTGACGATGCCGGGGCTCATGGGCATCGGCGAGTTGGGCTGCATGTTCATCTGAAGACCAGCCACATTGTTGTAAGACGCCGTGGGGGACTGAGGGGAATAGAACTGGGGGGCGCCATAGGCCGAGGGGGAAACGATCGACTGGTACATCTGGGGCGAGATGCTCTGCTGCACCGGGCTTGAGGCACCGTTCTGCTGGTGGAGGTTCTGGTGCTGCGCCTGCTGGAAGTTGCTCACATTTTGGAAATGAGGGCTAGCAAACGCGGCAGGGGTTCCAGGCTGGAATGGGCTACCGAGGAGCAACTGAGAAGGGAGCAGAGGAGTGAACTGCATGTCGAAGGCCGTGCCAGGGGTGGTCAGGTCGGCACCATTGTGGTGAGGAGCAGCGGGCTGGTGGGAGACAGGCTGCGTGTTAATGGTTGGAATGTTTCCGCGGCGAGGGTGCCTGTTGTCGGCAAAACCAGAAATATTCGAAGTGAATGCGCCATGCGAGAAACCAGTATCGCTGTTTGAAGGCTTCGAGGCATGGCCAAAGCGGCCCTGAGTGTGGCCGTGGGCGTTCGACCCTTGCTGGGAAATATCCTGCATCCCGAGAAGATGCGGGGGGACAAGACTGTCCCGACTGACGTGAGAAAGGACCGCCGTTTTGAAAGATTAGACGTGCCCGGTGAGAGGCACGAGGTGAATGATATGCGACTGCGCGTTGGAATGTATATGCCACCAGACGGGACTCGACAAAAACTCGAATTTTCCTCCTTTTGTACTCGGCGGAATTGGGTGTTCCAATGAAAGAAATGGGAGCGTTCTTTATCGAAATGGCGCTCGCGTCGAGGTAGAAAACAAGTCGGGAACAAAGAACAATGGTGATTAAAACTTCTATTCCACAACTCTCTCTTCCTCTCTCACTCTCTTTTGGGGGGAAGATATCCCTGAATTGGTCCCAATTTATTAAGTTGGTCCCCAAAAAAAAGAAGAATTATTAGGTACCTATAAAAGAACGAGATGAATGATAGGTAAAATAAATAAAAAAGGAGAAAAAAAGGTCGCGGAGGGGAGGGGGAAGAAACACGGCAACAGATGCGAATGAGCGAGGGTGTGCGGGTGCAGCAGATAATAAAAAAGAGAAGGGGAGAAAAAAAAAAGGAGGTGAACGATTGACGACTTGGCCCGAGAGGTGAATGTGGATGGGTGTGGATGAGCTAGGAAGTTTTAATTGCCTGGCGGACAGGGTGTGCAGGGAAGTTTTGCGGATCGTTTAGCGCGGTACCTTGCAGAGAGGTTCCTCGTTCGTTTCGCGACCGCAAAAGGTGACCTCGAGGTTTGTTCCCTTGTAACCAATCAAGTTTGGCCAGCATATGCAACCACCACCACCACGTCCATCCGTCTGTAAAGGGAAATGGGATTAATCGGTGAATGCATCTCCTGATTTCTTTATCCTCACGTTCTGTATCACTCCAAAATCGAAGACAATGAGACAATTGGATCGAGTCTCGATTGAAATCCAGCCTGGAACCCATGTGTTCGGTCCAGGGTACCCCAATTGAGCAACAACCCTTTGCCAGCAGTTAAAAATAAAATACAATCCAGACGGGAGACTTTTGTACGGAGTACCAGCCCTTTTAACCGACCCAATTCCCGATTGGAATTTGTGAGGAAAGAAAGAAAAAAGAACACAAATCCCATCCAAGCAACAGGTAACCGCGTTGTAAGATTAAAAGTCACTGCGTTGGAAAATGGAACAATGTCTGATTACGGTACGTCAAAGGTCAATGGTTCTTTCTGGGTTGTGGCTGGTAAGCCAATTAACAACCTTTATGCTTTTGCCGTCGGTCTGCAAAGCGTCAGGGGGGGAACAATCTCATCAGGTACGGCCAGGAACCGTGAACCGTGAAAACCCCAATTGATCCATCCCATCGTGCGACTTTCTCCAAAAAAGAGACGCAACACAAGAACAACACCACCACACCGAACGACACCCACATCCCATTCTGTGTCTTTTGCGAGAGTTTCGAAACCACGCTGTTCCTGCTGCAAGCCTCTCCATCTGCAAGGGGGAGGGGAACTCTAGCCGATTGAAATTCAGCGTGACTAATCCCAATTCGTACTGTAATGCAACGCAAGAACCCCGTGCCCCTTTCCTGCCAAGAGCGAAGACACACCACCCCAGATCTTATTCCCATTCTTTTTTGTTATTCAAAGTGAACCGAAGACGGGTCGGAAGAAGAAATATATGTCCCGGAATAAAGAAAATATGGGCAGAAACTTGTTTTCTTTTCGATCCGTCATATATACAATTGATATTGTACTGTTGTGGATAAACGGAAGAACACTAAACAATAGAAGAAACCGTTTTCTTTTTCAAGGAGGCTGTCCGAACCGAATCCCCAAAAAAACTCCCCAACAAGCATCTCCACAGTTCTGACACCCATACCTAGGTAATCATGGTCCACCGAAAATAAAAGAAAGCTATCTCGATATTCATTATTAAATCTTGAATAACGTATTTATAAATCTTCAAATAAACACAGATTCGAGGTCCGCAGTTCAGTATCATCGCTTGTATTGACCCAGCTTCGGGAGATGTCCTCCTGTCAAGTGTCAAGAACGCCGCCCCCAAGAATATCAATCACCGAACAATGCCCATAAAATTCGGCTCAAAAAGCAGCAAACAACACATTCATTACTAACTAAGGAAACCCATCTAGGCACTTTTCGAGACCTGTTTTCAATTATCGAGAGACGGGCTGGAGTATGGTCATGGCGAAGTCCATATTCTTTTAAAAGCAGACCTAACTCATGGCCGTATATCTAATCTTCCACCCAGCACTGACTACGGAAAATGTACCCAATCTTTCAATACTCTGTCTTCCACCAGGGAGGCTCAACAAATCCCCAATGAGCCTTAGGACACAACGATGTTAAAGTTTTGCTGATATCACATTTGACTCATCAGTCTCTACCACGTAGATAGTAAACACATTTAGAGACCTCATCCATCTCAATATCAAGGTTCTTGCCATCACCGAAACCATTTTCATCACACAGTATATTATTCGAAATCTCGGGCTATTTAAATACCACCAGAAAAACTATTCCTGTGTCTGCCTGCGTCAAGTAACGCCGAACGGAAGCTAGAACTGGATCGCTCCAGAGGGAACAAAAGTTCTGCTTCATTTTACCATCTAGATAGATAGCGGCTTTTTATCAGACAACCACTCCAATCGCTGTTTAAGTTATCTATAAATACCTCCAACGAACTTTACTGAGAAGACATCATAAAGCAATTGCCAAGTACTCACCATATATATCATCCATCACAAGTTTTACACACAAAAGTCGAGAATCAACAGAAATAACAAGCAAAAGTTTGGGACTGAACAATAGACACACTTCCAAGTCAACAGACAGCGAAAATCTATGTCTCATAGGAGCAATCCAATTTTAAAGCCAAAAACAGACAGGCTAACCTGATAGCACACACACACCAAAATAAAACTCCATGCTTTTTCTAACTCTATACCTTTTTAAAAAAGCAACTCCCCGCCCACCAATCAAGGCTTGCAACGACCCATAAATCTAGGATACAAGCAAGCCGTGCGAACAGTATGCTGGTTAGCCATCCAAGCCAAAAATCTTTCCAAACCAAGACCGTAACCACCGTGAGGGCTGGAACCGTACTTGCGTACGTCAGTGTACCCTAATACAGAGTCAGTATACCATAAAGAGACAAGAACGAGAGAGAGAGGACGACAACATACAGTAATATGGATCCGCAGAGATACCCTCCTTCTTGTAAGCCTCCAACAGCTCCTCGTGGTTATCCATTCTCATTGAACCACCGACAATCTCACCCTGTTATATCTTAGTCAGCGCGAGTTAAAAAAAAAAAAGGGGGGAAACTCAATATAAACTTACAACACCGGGCATCAACACATCAACAGACTCAGTAATTCTTCGGTCCTCCTTGTCCTTCTGCATGTAGAAAGCCTTGAGATCCGCAGGGAATCCGTAAAGGAAGATCGGCCTGTTGATGATATCCGTCATACGACGCTCAGCAGCCTCGGCGATGTCGTCACCAAAGACGTGAGGGTCGCCCTCCTCGTTGAGAATAGGGGGATCTTGCTTGTTGAGCCAGTCAATAGCATCCGAATACTTCATCCTGAGGAACGGGCCGGGCTTCTCAAAGGTGGGGTTGAGCTGCTTCAGGATCGCAGCGGAGGTCTCGTTGGCCAGAATCTTGTCAACAACCTTAGAGATGAGATCCTCAATGTGCTCGAGGAGGTCCTCGAACTCGATAAAGTCGAGCTCGGCCTCGACGTGGGTGTACTCGGACAAGTGGCGACGGGTCAAACTGCGCTCTGCGCGGAAGGACTTCTCGATACAGTAAACGTTGCCGAGGGACTGAATGGCGGTCTCGAGGTAGAGCTGCGATGACTGGGTGAGGTAGGCCTCCTCGCCGTAGTACTGAAATGAGAGTTAGTCATGATTGTCCCTTGAGTCACCGGCCAACGAAACTCACGTCATATTTGAAAAGGGTAGAGCCACCCTCGACCTGGGTCTGCACCATTGCAGGGGGAGAAACCTTGGTGAAGTCAAGCTCACGGTAAGAATCAATAAATGCAAGCTCAACATACTGGCGAAGCTTCATCACCGCCGCGGCGTTCTCTCCTCTGAGTACAAGGTGTCTGCTGTCAAGCATGGAAGCCTCCCATGGGTCTTGCTCGCGCGAAACCTTGTTGGTGATGGCATCCAAATCACTTGGTGCAGCGCCCAAGACCTTGTAGTAGTCAACATGAAGCTCACGTCCATCAGGAGCCTCAGCGCCCTCGGGAACCTTCTTCATCTCGCCGTAAAGCACAAGCGAAGTCTCTTGCGCAAAGACGAGTGCATCGTAGGTCTTGGTGAGATCGCCGGTAAGAATGGCCTGAAGGAAGCCGTATCCGTCTCTGAGGGTGATGAAGGTGGCCTGCTTCTGAACACGAAGACGGTGAATGCGACCATAAACCTTTACGCGCGTGCCAAACTCGACTGACTTGTTGTTAAGCTTGAGTCGGACAGCAGCTGGGAGGCTCTCGTCCTCCTTGAGGACAATCTTCTTGGCATCCTCAAGGTTCTTGAGGCGCTGTTGGCGCTCCTCCTCCTCCTGTGTACCCAAACGGTCTCGTTAGCAAATGTAACAGGCGCAATGCCATATAGAATGGGAGAGCGCACCTTGCTGGCGGCGGCAGCCTCCTTGGCCAACTTCTTCTTATAGGCATCGACACGGCCCTGTGCCTTCTTGACGGCGCTCTTTGCGGGTTCCTCCCATTTGGGGCCTTCGCTGGATCCCTCCTTTGCGGGAACGAGGGTGAGGTAGGTTGGCGCAGGAGTAGTCTCGAGGTTCTGAATCAAGGCATGGTAGAGAGAGTTGTAGGGAGCGGCTTCGGTGCCGTCTGCGGGGGCCTCGTCCTTGCCGGCGACAGGGTCAATGTAGACCTTTGCCTTGGTGCGGTCGGCAATCTCCTGGGAGGCCATGTTTGCAGTCAATCACAAAAGAAGATCGATGGAGGTGTTTGGGTATGTGTGATGCTGCTATCAAGTTTGTTGTTGTCTGGGTTCAAAAGTTTTGGCGGGGTTCCTCTGGCTGGTAGAAAAAGATGGTGGGGTAAAGTAAGGGTCGCGAATTGGCCTTTTTGGGTGTCAGGGACAATGACTCACGGTGCACTTTCCATTCGTCTGACCAAGTTGAGATAAGAGTGTTTCACCTCATCTCCTTCCGATTCAACTCCAAAAAGGGTCTTAGGGGTCCTAGCGGTGATGCATGAATTGTTCTGGAAGAAAAGATTTACATTGTGGGTGAGCTTACCGTATCTTTAGAAGACTTGTTGGCCTTATCAGTTCCGTCACCATGGAGATCTCGCGACCATGAGCGACAACAGCTATCAAACACAAAACCCCCCTGATCATGAGTTCATACCTATCTACTCGCCGGCATCAGCTCAATTCCAACTCATGGATCACTCTCTTATCTCTCACGGATCTTCTTCTTCTCCCCCCCGTAGATATCAAACACCTCCCCTATCCGGTTCCGAGACCGCAACTAGCCAGCCACTCATTCGATTGCCATGTGAGCGCTCATCCCGTCTCTGCCCCCCCCCCTCAGGGAATATCCTCTGCTCAACCCGTGTAGTGCAAAGTGACACTTGTCATTCACATGAACCGTTGCATCGGGGGGGGGGGGGGGGGGGGGGGGGGGGGGGGGGGGGGGGGGGGGGCGGGGGGGGGGGGGGGCGGGGGGGCGGGGGGCGGGGGGGCGGCGGGCGGGG
>MU865296.1:0-96655 GCA_033297215.1 Podospora fimiseda | reverse complement strand
GCGTAAAGCCCGTCTATGCCCCCCCCCCCCTGTTTTTTTCTTTTGGTCCACCGGTTTTGTGAAATTTTAAATTTTTATTTAAAATTAACGTTTGCATCACCCCCCCCCCCCCCCCCCCCCGATTAACCTCCCCAGCCAACAAGCTCTGTACTACTACCTCACACACTCAAATGTACCCTCCCTCAAGCAAGCCCAAACAACCAAGCCATATCCCAGCTTTACAAAAAGCGTCATCCACCCATTCACCCACCAAAACTTCCTGAGTAACCTGCCCCCACAGTATCTTTACATATCTGTAATACAAGAAGAGAGCGAGCGGGGTTGTTCCACTCAAAGATCGAAATACCAGGTACCGTCGGTGGATAGAACAACCTCCTGAAGCAATCTGACGCCAAATTAAGCTCTTTAACTTGCAACAACCGAACCTTGTTCCTGTGCCCAAAATAAAATCTAGCCCACCCGCTCGCATCTGAGAACTTCCATGGGTTGGGGAAGCCAAATATTTCTCGTCGTTTTCTTACAATGACGTATCAACCACTCAACAGAATATCTCAAAACGTTATCTTTTAGCGAGGTGTCCTTGGGTCAATAAAAAAAGTTTCTGTAGATAGAGAACAATAATAAAAAAAGACTGATAAAATAGTTTATCACGCCGCCCAAAAGAAACCCCCCCCCCCCCTGCTTCTTGCTCTCTTTCCCCATATCTGTCTCTCTACCCTCCCATCCTCTAACCCGGCTCGACCCTGAGTTCCAGTACTATATTCTCAAACCTCACCAAAAAAATGCCAGCCTGCCCTGCCAACGCTGGCATAAAAAGACTTTCGGAAGGGGGGACGTGTGTGTTCAAGAGACTGATAAAATATCAAACTTCTTCCCGATGGTCCTTAAACTTTCGCTGTGCCCAAGAAAAAGCCCTCTCTTGCTTCCAACCAGATTGGGATAGGTGATACGAAAAATCCCAGGGACTCCCCGTCGCCGCAGTAACTGGTTGCCTCGGTCTTGCTCTTCAGCCAAAATTTTCACAGCCTGCCAGAGGTTCTCATCGTCGCGGTCGAAAACAGAGCGGGATATCCATAGCTGTACCTAGATTTGCTATTTCTGATGAGGCGACGCAGTGTTTCAAGCAGGCAGTATCGGCATCGACTAGGCAGTATAACCAGAAATATCTCCAAAGTTCCCGATTTAAAGAATCAGGCAGTGCTTCTTTCTTTTGCCATTACCCACCGTGGGTGGTTCTAATGCTGCAACAATAGCCTAGAAATTCTGTCAGCTGGTTGCTCAGAGATGCAGTCTTACGCATGTGGCAGTGTGGCTTGCCAAGAACAACCTACCTCATCAAAGACATCCTTGAGCTTGTACTGTGTTAGAGCACTGCACTCGACATATTTCACCGCCCCAAGCTCCTTTGCCATCCTCTCACCGTCTGTTTTTGAGACGGGTGACATCTTTTGCTTGGCAAGCTTCTGCACCACTTGTGCATCATCTCTCAAATCTACCTGGGTGCCAACAATGAGGCACGGGACACCGGGGCAGTGGTGATGCACCTCGGGAAACCATTTCTCCCGGACGTTTTCGAATGAAGCAGGTGATGTAACACTGAAGCAAACGAGGAAAACATCCGTCTGTGGGTATGAAAGGGGGCGCAGGCGATCGTAATCTTCTTGTCCGGCGGTATCGAATAGACCCAACGTGTACGGCTCGTCACCGATCCTAGAGATGGCTTGTTTAGCAACAAGATCCCTCCCTGGGTAAAAGGCGGGGAGATAGTAGGGATGTCTCGGGAAGGATAATAGGAAGTGGCCTGTAAAATCGAAATGGAAGCTGGACATACATTACCGTGACAGCATAGTTATCGAAGACAGTCGGAACATATTCCGATGGGAACTTATTGGTTGTGTAGCTGATGAGGAGACATGTCTTGCCGACAGCACCGTCACCGACAACCACGCACCTGATGGAGTAGGACTAGAAGTTAGCAATGAGTTTGGTGTAGAAAGGGATGCACGATGCGCGCCCGAGGATTGAAGCTGGAACAGACGCGTCCTCGGCCGCCATGGCCCCATGGTTCTTGTTGCTGATGCCGTATCAAATGGAGAGCGGTGTAGAGATGATGTGTAGTCGAATGGGGACTTATATGCAGGTGCAGGCGCAGGCGGGGGGGGGGGGGGAGGATGATTTAAGGGCTCACACACTTGATGGTTCCGAGTACCATTTTCCTTTGAATGGAAACAACCTGAAGCTGCTGAAATCACAGGGCTCGTCGAATACCGCCTCAAAAAGAAGAAGCCTTGCACCAACCTCTTCCCCTTATCGCGCACAGCAATCTAACGGCAATTCGAAAGTGCAAAGGCGGAGTGGAGTCGGGGAAGGGATGCGATGGGGTGGGAAAGCGGGAAAGGCAGATGGGGTTTCGGCGTTGGTGTGTGGGTGAAGAAAGCGGGAGCCGATGACGAATGAAGCAGTCGAGGTTTCGAGGCAAAGAAGGAGACCGGGAGGGAGGGAGGGGGAAACCGCCCACTGGAGTATGACTAGGTCGTTGTGAGAACGAGAGGGGCTTATTTTTGGGGGGTGTGGTGTTATTTACTGGCACGGACAAAGAAAGACGACGACTGAATGGAACCAGAGAATCGATTCTAAAACAGCAACAGCAATTGGGAAAATGGTTGGAAAAAAAGAGACTGTCTGCCGAATTTAGGTAGGGGGATGGTGGTTTTGTTGTTCAAACCACAACCGGGCAGGGCCTTGGTAAAAGAGGTAAGATTACGTTTGGGGGAGAAGCATGGCCCTGTCGCTGGGGGTCACGGTGGGTGTGGGTGGTGGGATGCTGGATTGGATGCACAAAAAAGGTGCCGTCAACAAGGTCCAGGCTCCTCCTACATAGCTGTAATTTCACAAAGGTCGCTTGGGGGGTGACAAGAAGTGACAGATGACGCCAAAAAAAGGGTTATTACAAATGTTCAGGTGATGGATATCAATTACGATGAAATTGATGAATTTCTCATATATCGGCAGCTTCTGGAAGATTGACCAGCTTCTTTGTGGAACAGAAGACGGCACGATGACACCCAAGCAGACGGCTCGCGGCGCTTGCCACATCATGAGTGCACGTTTCCATCTCGGCTGTGGCTTGCATCAAAGAGTGCATTCGCTGCTTTTTACAGTTCAATACGAGGCAAACTGATCGGGTTTCGACATGACGTTCCCAGATAGGTACAGCCACAGCTGGGCAGAGATGGAAGCCCGGCCAACTGATCAACATCTGCTAGAAACAAGGCGAGCGGTCTGTCTCTGCAAGACTTATTCCTACACACTCGAGGATCTTGTTGCCTTATCGCAAATTCCTAGACTAGCATCCTCATCACATTTCGAATTTCAATAGTGTCTGGCAGGGTCCGGAGGTGGGGTATTGTATATTTCCAATTCACTTGTTTTAGTTCCGGGATAAGTTGCCTTTCACACAGATTTCCAACATTCGGTTTGATGAAGGTGCAAATATGCAAGTGCCCGTTCTGCAGGTCGTGTGGTGGTGGTGCAATGGTATCTCATTTCTTGTGACCTCGGAAAGGTCCCCCTCAAGGTTCAAAGTCCTACCGTCACAGTGGCACTAACACCACCATCACGACTTGGCATTGGGACGTTGGACTGCCGAAATGGTTTGATAAATCATATTTTCATATTACGGCAACCGGAACGGACATTCTTCTCTCGAGACGCCCAACTGAGACATGCAGCAAAGCTTATTAAAGAGTGCAAAAAGGTTGCATCTTGCAAAAGTGGATGTTCCCTAAAAGTCTTGGCCCTTTGTGAAGTCCTACCAATACAAAGTATTCCGCGTAAATTACATGCCATTCCCCTAAAATACACACATACAAACAATCATTTCTGACCGAGTGCCCGAAGAGCTGAGCCACCCTCATGACAAGAACCTTACACAACAGGAACCTAACACAAAGCAACAAAAAAAACATACATCAGCAAACATTAATCCATCTGAAACACGCCTCTTAATAAACAAGGACGACGACATCACATCATCACACCATGTCGGCGGAATCAGACAAGATTGACGCCCTGTTAGAGCGTTACCTCACCCTCCTGGACTCATACACCCAGCTTCGGAACTCTCTCAACGCCATCCAGGCAGGCATGTACCAACACCTGGCCCGAGCAAACTTCTCTGCAGAGCGGGGGATTCGATACTATGGACAGGATTACTATGATGAGCGGATGCAGGCCACAAGAAAACTATCCATTGTTTCTGAGGATGGCGACGCTGCTGCTTCTGCAGTGTTTGCAGTGAAGAAGAATATCCCTGAGCCTCAAAGTGCAACAATCATTAAATCTGAAGAGACCGAGGAAGATATATCTTCTTCAGGAGATGATGAGCCCAAGAAAGAAGAGACCACCACCGAAAAAGAGAAGAAATCCAAATCTACGGATCCTCTCCACTGGTTCGGAATCCTCACCCCTCTTCCCCTGCGTCAAGCTCAAAGCAACGCCATCAAAGCAGTCGAGGAAACCATCCCTCAGCTGGCGAGCGTGAGCGCCGAGATGGCCTCTGTGGAACTTGAAGTGCGCAGGGCAAGGAAGAGGAGAGCCAAAGCTGAAAAAGAGGACGAAAAGAAAAAACTGGCCGAGTTGGAGAATGGTATTGGAGGGTTAGAAGTCACCTCATCCGGGAAGGGGGGAGTGGTAGTCTGACGAGGCCAAAAATTTTGTGAATCGAGGCTATTTTTAAGGGGGGGGGGGGGGGAGGCAAAACAGGGGATCCAATGTGACACCGATTTGTTGTACAAACAACCCTCGCCCAAAATTCTATTCTACTAATATATCGGGGTATCGCAAGACATACACATCAAAATACAATCCCGCTAAATAAAACCCGCAGAGTCGCTCAAACTACAGTGCTTCTATCGCCCCCGATCAAAATGCTCGCTCCCACCTTTAAAACCATGCGTTTATATACCCAAAAGAAACATCTCTGGCGAGAATTTTAATTCCCAGCCCACTCAGGTTCTCCGTTTGGAGTATGAGGCTGGCCCTTATTTATCCTGCATTGCTGCTTCCAGTTCTCTGGAGTAAATTTATCCACAATCTCCTTGAACGCCGCCTGGAAACTCGTTAGTCGACAATTCAACCCAAAAATTTTTGAACGCGAGAGATTATTTTACCAAAGTACAAAACGACTCATCACCTTGAAGATGGTTCCCGGGCTTCTTACACCCAGGAATCATAACCGGCTCATCATTATATCTCAACCTCACATAATACCCCTCGAACTTCTTTTTCTCATTCTCACTCAACTCTTCAGTTGATCTCCTCCCAATCTCACCACCACCCGCCCCGGATCCAACCAGCGAATCCCACCAGCCCTTGTTCTTTTCGACCTTTTCAGCCTCCCGGAACATTTCAACAGCAATATGACTGGTGAACGGCGGCCACCTTTCAGTCCCATAAGCACCCAAGCCCATCAACACACCCGCGAGCGTGGTATCATGGCAACCGTGCAACCCAAACTTTATCCCTTCTTTCTTTTCAACACTTCCCACCATCCTGCCGACTAAATCACCCAACAATCCTCCAATACCCAGCATTCTGTACTCTCTTGACTCGCTATAACCGGCAAACCACTCTTCTACGCCAATCTTTTCGATTATTTCCCTTCCTTTTTCATCATAAAACGCATCTGGCAGTTTGGTTTCCGGTCCGTGAGCCAGTGTGGCGTTGATGGTGTCCATTATTCCAGAGAGTCGAGGCCGGGAATCGACCCCGACCCTGGCGGTAGGATCAGGCATGTATTTCCCGTATAGCGAGTTTAAATAGTCCATTTCCTTGGTGTTGTTCCATTTATTTGCTGCTCTCTGGGCGAACAACCTTGATAGCTCGGCGAAACGTCTACAGTTCCCATCGTTTGGGTACAAAGTCTCGTCTGCGTGAATACGGGTGATGATCGTTGGTGGTGGGACAGTTGGATCGCGCGTGTGAGGGGGATATAAAGCCGAGAAGGTTTGTTGAAGGGACTCAAGTGCTCTGGGGACGGGAGTGGTGCGCAGGTAAAAATGAGTTGATGTAGGAGTTGTTGGTGTGATTGCTGGTGGGAGGAAGGCTAATCGGTTGATGTAGAGGTTTCGGAGGCGAGTGCCTAGGTTGTACGTTGTTGTTCGGCCCAGGTCGGTTAGGGTTCCCATTTCGCAGATGTTATCTGGACTATGGGGGAAAGAAGGGCTGGTGGCCAAGATGGGTGCGTCGGATTTGTTGCTGAAGGTTTCGAGACGGCGGGTCCATTCTATGGTCGAGAGCTTGGGGTTGCTGGGGTCGTCGGAGGGCGTAAGGATGGGGGAGATGAGTTTTCGAACGGAGGAGCAGTATGGCCAGTAGGCTGGGAGGCCAGTATTCTCGAATCGGGCGTTGACGGGTGTGCGCTCGCCGTGGCGCATCAGGACCTGGACGAGTTGAAGTTCGAGGTTTGGGGGGTAGAGCTTGGTGAGCTCTTCATCTGTGTACGGCTTTCGAGGGATTAGAGTCGTCATTTTGTCTGGAGAAATAGAGTTAAGATTAAAAGAAAAAAAAAAGAGTGTTGGAAAAGTAACAAAGGGACGAAATCGGAAGACGATAGGCACTGTATAGACGGTGTGAGTTTCCCAGTGAGCTCTCGCTGGATGATGATGCCAAGAACTGCTACCCTGTTCCCAGTGACCCCAAATGCCCGGGACGGCTCCGTTGACTGTCTTTCTGGATAGGTCGACTGTGTCCTTCATTAACGGCCTACGTTTGATAGCGCAATATTTGTACTTGATTATAAAAATGCCTTTATAAAATAATATACATTTTTGAAATAAAATATGCCTTTTTGAAATAATATATACTTTTTTGAAATAAAAAATGCGTTTTCAAGGTGAAAAAATGTCTCTGAAGTGGGACACAGTCGACCTATCTGGGGAGATAGTCAACAGAGCCGTACCGCAAATGCCAAGTGTGTGGGGGAGCTGTCCAATCGCCCACTGCATTTGCAAGCAAGAGCAATTGAGTTTACCAAATTTTTGAATTTTACCTTGGGTTTGGGTTCACAACACAAAACAGCATCTTTGACCACACGGACGTCTCCTCTCCACACGACTAGTTGGGTATCATGCGTGATCTGGGGAGTGTTTGTCTGCGATGTCAGCTTAAACTTCTGGTTGCGCCTGGAGCAAGACGGCGAGCTGCTCGTCCCCGCCAACAACCACTACGGTACAACAGCACCAGGACAGTGGCCGACGACATCCGACCTCGACACAATCATGTCTATCCTTCTTCCCGTTCAACGAATCCGAGGCCGGCGCCGGGCTCAGGCCCCAGCCCACCCCCTACCGCACCCCCCACCGTGTCTGCTGCGGAACGTCGACACAAAGCGGTAGAAATGTTCAAATCCATCGTCGGCCCCGCCGCGGAACCGCCGAAACGACCTGTTGAAGCTACAGTCGATCACATTGAACTTGTCGGACGTGTTTCGCAGTTGCAGTCAATGATTGGCCGCAAAGATGTCACGAACATGGAGGCTTTCAATTTCTTCAACGAGATGATCTACCCAAAAATACAAAAACTCGGGGCCGAGACTTCGCAGACTATTGTTGGAGGCATTGGCGTTATCCTCTTGACAAAACTGTGCAAGGAGAAGAAGCAAGACTTTGATAAAGGGGAGCTTCCTAGCCTTACCCGCCTCACGGAGATTATGATTGAGCTCAACGTACTCAACGTAACCTCACTCCCTAAATGGGGAATGCTTATCTTCGAATTGGCTCAACACATTTGCCGATTGGACGTCTATCCCGATCGTTACGATTCCATCAAGAGCTACGATAATGCCATGGCACACCGACAAAATCTGTTGCAGGATCTGCTGGGAGCATGGGCGTTATTTGCTGCACAAAAACCCCCTGAGGTGGTGCCGGAGCCTGTTGGAGATGGTGATGTTAATGAGACAATGCAACAACGACCACGCCACTTCAGGAATTTTATCGATGCCGACGATGGAGGTGAGATAATGCGAGATCCAAACCGCAGAGGAACTCTCGTCGATGTCTTTACAGAAACATTTCATCAATACTCTCCCGGAACTATGACAAGAATAAGTTGCGCCGCCTATGTGACATACAGAATGATGCAGGACCCCGTCAATCTGAATCCTTCTACCGAACAGAGCGCTGCCCCTTTTCTGAAGGTGATGAAAGAAATAATTCCTCGGGCTCTTCCTCCTCTGCCTAAATGGTACGAGGCAGAACTATCGGAATACCCGGACCTGCTTCGTTATTTGCACAGAAGGAGCGGTATCGGCAGTCCTAGCAAAGTAGACGGAAGACAGACGTCAAGACCAGACCGTACAAACACTTTCCAGCCCGGAAAGAGCATCAAATTCGAAAATAGCATCAATCGGGCAAAAGGCTTCGCACCCAAGCCTGTAGACAGCAACCAAGACGCAGATGCCAGGCCGCAGCAAAGAGCTGCTAACAACTTGCAAGACAATAACACCAGGATTCAAAACCATAGCGGAATCAAGGCAGCCCATCCTTTGAGTCAGTCTGAGAGTAATAGACTGCATAAGCAACTGGGCCAAGCGATTAAACAGAGAAACATTTCGGGAGCATCAAAACTATGGGCGGAATTCTGGGGACCCAAGGCGGTCCCAGATTCTCCCAAAATTAAACAATTGCAAAGACACGCGGAAATGTTTGACTATTTCATTCTGGCCTTCCTGACGATGAAACAGCCCCGCCTTGCAATCGAGGTCTGGGACAAGATGGAAACCATCGGACTCAAGCCCACCATCAAGACCTGGAATTCAATGATGCAGGGGTGTGTCGTTACCAAGAGCCCAGATGGCATCAGGACAGTCTGGGATAAGCTCACTAAATCCGGTATCAAGCTTGACACTCCCATCTGGACCGCTCGCATTTCAGGCCTGGTCAACAGCGGCGACCCAGATGGCGCACTCAGAGCTCTCAATGAGATGGCCCTCATGTGGAACCAACGGAGTAAACCCGAGATGGTCCAAATCGCAGTCCAACCATCAATCGAACCCGTCAACGCTGCGCTCTCAGGTTTATTCCGCCTAGGTCGTGACGAGGAGGCCCGTCGAGTCCTCAATTGGGCTGGCAGTTACCACATCAAGCCCGACATTGTTACCTTCAATGTTCTCCTCCGCCCGCTCATCCGCCGCGGCGATCATCAAGGCGTCGAAAGCGTCCTTGAGACCATGCGTGCCTCCAAGATCAACCCAGACGTCACCACTTTCACCGTCATGATGGAAGGCACTCTTGCCAACGACGGCACCCGCGAGCCGGCCGAACAGGTCCAAATTGTCAACCGCATCATTTCTGAAATGAACGCTGCGGGCATAGACGCAAACATGATGACCTACGCCAGCATGGTTCAGATTCTGCTCAACGAAGGCAACGAGAAGGCGGTCCAGGCCGTCCTGGCCCACATCTGGCACAACGGCATGGAGCTCAGCTCGCATATATATACCATGCTGGTCAACTATTACTTCTCGAGAGATCCCCCCGATGTTGAAGCTGTCAATAATCTCATTGAGCGGCGCAATCTGAAGCAAAACAGAAAGATTGATCGCGTATTTTGGGAACGCGTCATCAAGGGTTATAGTATACACGGCGAGATTCACCGCGCGATGGATATCTACCAAAACGTGGTGATCCCCATGGGGGTTACGAGAATCACATTTGATACCCTGCACGAGTTCCTTTGGGGTCTGCAGGATATCGAGGCGTGGGACGTTGCGCAGGAAGTGGTAGACCACGTGTCGGCTCTGCCGGAGGACGAGTTTCACGAGATGATGGAGAGCAGAAAACACTTTCCTTTGACCCTTAGGGAAGAGGCCCTGAGGGCTTATAGACATCGGTTCTGGCACTTGGCGAATCGGTTGGGCATGTTGAAGGGAAAAGCGGCTGAAAAGTTTAGAGAGGCAATTTCGTTTAGGACGAGGGAGTATTGAAATGTATATATATATAAAAAGTTGCATAGCCAGAGTTTGACTATTTCAAACTTTCTCCCCTTCTTCTTCTCTTTTAATTTTCGGCCGATATTTTCGGCCTTGAATGGTCTGGATCTTTTATGAAATGTCATACAACACACACACGACAATCTTAAATAGGGTAACACGAGATTGCCAGGGGTTATTTAACTTTTTAGCAATATTGTACTCCATAACGTAGTACATATATGTATGTATGCATGTATGTACCAGTGCAAGAAACAAACCCAAACAACCAACAAACCCAAACAACAGAAAAGAAACCAAAAAACCAAAAAACGAGCTTCGTGAGTAAAATAGATGGTAATAATAAGTTAAGTAACCTATGAGAATCCGCTTCTTTTCATACATGTTTCGACATGAAAAAGATCATCTTTGCCCCCCTTGAGATATATATCCAAAAAGAAACCGAAGTTAGAAAGAAAAAGAATGAGACTCCATCATCGTCATCATCCTGAAACCACCCAATAATAACGCAAAAAAGTTTCCAGTTTCCAGTTTCCAGTTTCCAGTTTCCAGTTCCAGTTCCTGCCTGAGCCTGTTATACCTTTCACAGACACAACACACACCCTCCACCGCTTATATAAACCAAAAGTTTTTGTCTTTTTTTCCATCTCATAAAATTAATCCCTTTCAAGCAAACCATTTTGGAGTGATGAAAACCTTAAAAAGCCTTTTCTCATCAAAACGTGGTTCAAGATCACCCTCATTGGTGTGGTGATAAAAGATTCTGGTCATCACAAAAAGGGCCGGATTCTCTTTCTCTCATGCTTTTTGAGTTGGTTGATCATCCCATCCCCAAACCTGAGCAAGATATCGGCCGATATTGACCCTCTTTGATTTCATCTCCACCATCCAGGGGTGTTCAAGCATGCGCCAGGGGCTTGCACGGCGGTTGGGATCTTTTTCAAGACTATTTTGAAAAAAAAAACAAAAAAAACTCAAATGTTAGCAAAGAAAAGAATCCATAGTTAAAAAGGCAAGAGTCGGAAAAAAAAACATACCAGCACTCAATAAAGTACTTGAATTTAGGACTCCAAAAGATGCTTGCTTCAGGCTCGTCCTTCAACGTTGGAATTGGCTGTCTGACAATATACGTCAAGAGGTCAATCAATCCAGCCCGGGGCTGCATCTCGGTTCCATCGGCGGGGAAAGGGAACCTGTGCTGCGCTACCTCGAGCAGCGTGACACCCGTAGACCAGACGTCCGACGTAATCGTGTACGACTGACCCGTGATGCGCTCAGGGGCCATGTAGTAGCTGGTTCCGATGAACGTGTTGGCATCACCCTTTGTGCCGAACTCGCCCGAAACGCCAAAATCGCAAAGCTTGACGTCTCCGTTTCTGCACAATAAAATATTGCTGGGTTTGATGTCGCGGTGAATAATCTTCTTGCTGTGCAAATAAGTCAAGCCGCTCAGCACGCCTTCTGCGACCTTGCCCAGGACTTTCTCGCCGGTGCGTCCGCCGAGCCGCTTAACCTCCTTGTAGATGCTGTCGAGAGAGCCGCCCTCGCAGAACTCCATGGCGATGGATATCGTTGCTGTTGCTGGGTCGACAAAGGCGCCGTAATACCGGCAAATGTGTTCAGAGGCACATTCCTTGTTAAATCCCAACTCGCGTATAATTTGTTTTTTGATGTCTGGATCTGGGTTTGTCGTAATAATCTTTCAGACACATGTCAGTAACCCCCTTTTTTTCTTCTCAAAGACAAGGGTGAAAGCGGCCTACCTTGAGCGCGAAAATGGTATTGCCACCCTTCAGTTTACACCTGGTCACAGCACCTCCAGCACCCTCTCCGAGACTTCCAAGCTCAACGATTCTCTTCTCCATACTAACGATCCTCCAGCCCTCATCGTCTAGGTCTTCCACATCCAACGTCCTCGCTTTGTCCAAGCTGAGCTTGTCGAAACTCTCTAGTCCGTGTAGACTGCCCTCTCGCTCCATGCCGACACTCTCGCTTGCGTTAGAGTAAAGTGAACCAACAGCCGATACGGGATCTCCGGTGTTTGTGTGCCTCGTTGGTCCAATGCCATATTGTTCGGCAAATGACCGAGCGCTGAATTGTGACCCGGCGCTCGTAGGGTTGCTGGCGCGGCCGTCAAGAGGTCCAAAGCTCCCACTCCTGCTGTGTGCTGCGCTGCTCTCACTGCCTCCGCTGGCACTTTGCTGGCTCAAAGCCTTTATTTCTTGAGGAGGAGGGACCGAAAAGCTGCCCATGGGTGTCGCGAGGGAAAGGGTGAGCGCCGGGCGCCCAGGAGGTGCCGCTGGATTCGGTACTGGCTTTGCATTGGGTGATGGAGGGATAGCAAGCGCAAGACCAAGACGAGGAGTGCGTGGACCAGATCGAGCGCCTGGAAGAGCTGGACGGAGGAGTGGTACAGGTGCCGACATTTTGGGAACAGGAGATCCTTGTGATGGGAGTTCGAGGGTAGGTTGGGGCGGCTGCATTGTGTTTTAAATTTCCAATGTCAGAGAATCTTCTTTTTGATGTCGTTACTTTTCTCCCATGAGCCGAGAGACCCTTGGAAAGGACTGCAGTTGCCTGATCGGACACAAGGCAAGGAATCAAGAATAAGGAAAAGAGAAGAAAAGATCTGGGAAAATACTAGTCATACCCGAGATGCAGTGGGCTCGACGCCCTGATTATCGGAGGCGACCATAGTGGGCTGGTCTTGGGTGGTCGTGTATAAGTCACCCCGTGGGTCTAGCAAGCAAACAGGGCTGGGTGGCTGCCGAACTACAACTGCTTGATGCGCAATAATAGGGCCGAAGCAGCAAGCTGACGAAAGAGTGCGACAGCGTTGATCGAGAAGTTGTGCGACTTGGGAAACAGGCGAGGGATATTTGGGGGCTGGAATCGTTTCATACGGCAGCGATAACAACGACAACGACAGCGACAACAATGCACGTTGGGTCGGGCTGGGTCCCGGTCGTCTGAGAGAGGTGAGTGGGTGGTGGTTTAATATTTGCCTCTTCTTTTTTTTGAGCGCGAGTGAGGAGAGAGGGTCCTATCAACAGGTCCAGACGCCGGCTCCAGGGAGACCCTGGTTCAGGAATGATTGCTTGGCCGGCTGCTGGCCAGTGTGTGTGATAGGGGTCAGGGGTCTAGGTGTGTAGGTCCTTGAAAAGGCGGGGCGCGGGAACGACAAAGGGCTTCCGTGGACTTCAAACCTGGAAGAATATTGTGAGCAGAGAATTGAATTTGAATTTGGAGTTTTGATATATGGATTGGAAATTGTGAGGAAATTGAACAGAAGAGAAAAAGGAGTGAAGAAGGACTTTCAAATCACAAATCATCAGCACGGACAACCAACCGCCCGGTGACGCACTGGCAGAGTCCTAGAAAGACGGATAGGATGGCATGGCATGGGATACGAATGGATGATGGGATGATGGATCACTCAACTAGATTTGGGGGTGAGGAGAATTTCGCTCTCTCACTGGGCGCCACGCAAACTGCCCAGGTTCCATCTCCGGCACACGCCCGAACCCCTCCATCTTATTGCCCCAGTTTTCCATTACTGGACTTGTCGATTGCAGACACCGAAAACCTGTTGTTGCTCTCATTACTAAGAGCTTATTATTGCTTGTCTCCGTGTCTTTTTTACTCGGACTCATGTGTCTGTATTACCGTTGATCTCATCCATGCCCCCCTGAAGCTTGATACTGACGTAGGTGGTTAGGTTATGGTGATGAAAAAGGTTCACATCTCTTCCATCTCTCATACGGCTTGTCATTTTTACGCTTTTCAGGGGTTCATAACTAGCAAAGCACACCTGTGCCCCGGAAAGCGGTAGAGTGGGGTCAGGCTCTGACAACCTGCACTTACAACAGCAAGCGATCAGGAGATCATGGCTGGCTCTGGTTGGCCTTTCCCCATTTTCCACTTTGCTGCATCTTTTGAAAAAAATTTAACCGACACACAGGAAATTCCATGATTCTGATATGAGATCAATTTATTTCATTACCCTCTTGCTGACCACAAAGTCTCATTCAACGGACTTCCCGCAAAGCCGTCGTGAGGCACGGGATGGCACAAGAAAAAGAAAAAAAACGTGGTTCAGGTTGCTTTCCGGCCGCCACTTTGCTCATGTCACTAGCAAATCAACCCCAACGTTCCATCGGATTATGATCAACAAATACAAATTGTTCGGTCTGCTGTCTGGTGCCTGGTGGTGGGCGTGCCAAGATTGGAGAGAGGGGGGCGATTTTAATTCTTCCCCCAACGGTGGTTTATGATCGACAACCCGTCATTGGATAACGGTTTTTTTTCTCTTCTGTTGGTTTTGTTGAGTGGCTTGCACGGCTTGCTTTTTTCTGCCACTCCTGCGCAATGCTCGCATAAACAACTCTGACCGGTTCCCCCATCCGGTTCCAGTGGTTCTCTTTGAAAAAACTGTAATCTCCGTTGTTGTCTCTTGAATCTCACAACAAAGGTCTAAGCGTTCACTGGGAGTGGCACAGTGTGTCTTGAAAATTAAAATAAAAGTCATACACGGTTCGAAAAGCGATTCCAAGCGCCCATGGACCCAGCCAAGCACATATCGCCTCGCTGCCGGGCGCATCGATGGCCCTGCCGTCCTTGCTAAGCGCCGCTACCCGTGGCTTCCGTTGAGTCGCTTGGAGTGCATCAGTGCAAGTGTACACCAGACCCCACTTATTGCCAATTTCCCATCAAGGTTATTTGAGATTTGATACGGATTTTATGCCGATGGTGGTGTGATGAATCTACTTCTCAAACAGCTTCAACACTCTAAACGCATTCCCACCCATCGCCATGTCCGCCTCCTTGCTCCCCTCCCCCAGAGCCTTCCTCACAGCCTGAGCATTCAACCCTACACTCTCCCACTCTCCCTGCTCATCAGTCTCCAGCGGAGGGAAAAACGGATGATCCGTTCCAAACATCAACCTTTCCTCCCCTTTCTCCCCGCTGGCCGCAATGGCAGCCTTTAACCCAACCTCCGAGTACACAACCGCATCCAAGTAGACCTGTTCCTTCAACACATCCCACACACTCCTTCTCTTCTCCTCTTTAAACTTCTTGAGCAATGCCCCATCATGCAACACGCAGCTCTCAATCCTCCCCGCCAAGAACGGTAATGTTCCCCCTGAATGAGCCAAAATCATTCTCAGTCCCGGAACGGCATCAAATACTCCTGCCAAATACATCCTTACAACCGCGATCGTAGTCTCCATGGGAAACCCAAGTGCAAGCGGCAAGACGTGTCCGTAGTCTTTTTGCTGAGGGCCGTAAACGCTGTTGGGTAGACCGTTATGAGGGTGCAAAAACACTGGGAGCTCTGCTTCTGCTAGTGCTTTGAATACCGGTACGAGGTTTGGATCGTCAAGTCCCTTTCCTAGGCCTGATGTGCCCATTATCACACCTCTGCAGTGTTTCAGACCTTTGGATGAAGTGATGGAATCCAGAATAACTTGAGTAGAAAGGGCAGTGAGAGGTAAGGTAGCGAAGAAGTAAAGCCTTCCAGGGTGGAGCTGGCACATTCGCTCAAAGTCATTGTTTATGGTTGCTGGTAGAGGGCCGGAAGCTTCTTCAGGAGTTAGGAAATCGAGCCAAGGGTTGGCGAGGGAAAGCACTGATATGTCGATCTTGTGGGTGTCCATAAAGTGAATCTTTTGACCGAGTGAGGCATAGTGAGAGGTAAGGGGACGGCCGGGGATGGGAGCTGATGGGACCTGAAGGGCAAGTTGGAGAGAGGGAACCTCTGCTTCGAGAAGGATGAGTCGAGGGTCCTTGGAGTTATCTCCAAAGTTACGGACGAGAGGGATGTTTTGGCGCGAGGTGAGGATAGAGATGTACTCTGGTGGGTACATGTGGGTGTGAATGTCCACGACTTTTGATTTTGAGGCTGTCATCTTGCAATTTGACTAGAACTGATGTTCTCTGAATGAGTCTACCACTTGATCTGCCTGGGAGAGATGAGAATATGAGTTACACAGATTTGACAGAAAGGGAATGTATAAGTGAAGCCCCCACAATACTTGCCAAGACGGCACCGGAACCCCGCATTCCTACTCGAAACACGCCAACGGATCCCCGCAAACCACCTTATCGAGACAAGGGGCTTATCAAGTGTACATGAGGTGGGGTCTCAGTGTTCGCGATAGGAAGGAAGGTCACACGCTGACAGGAAAAGAAGAGAGGTCATTTGTGGCTGCATACGTTGCAGGCAGAACTCCCCGTATCGAATGGACGATCAGAAAAAGGGTTGCCTTCCAATTAAAGCATACCGTTCCGAAGGCGCTAACAGATGCCCGAATGGAGACATGTGTCTCACATGAACCTTCATCCGATTCCGTGGTCGAACAAAGGTGGGATATAGTGTCGACCAGGCCTACAAATGATTAGCATATTTCCAGCTTTGTCAGTAACCTGTCTGTATGTCGTTTTCCTGAGAAATCAAAACCCAAGATGGAAAAAGCGGCCGTCCAAAGCGAGGGACTTCTCATCCCGGTACTTTCCACCTTTTCCACCCTCTTCCCTTCCAGAATGAAACTAACACTCGGCTCCCCACAAAGCTCATCGATCTATCCAAGTTCCTCGACGGAACCCCAACCCAAAAGCTCGAGACTGCCAAAGCCATCCTGGACGGATTCCAAACCGCGGGCTTCATCTACCTCCAAAACACCCCCATCTGTCCCGAGACCTGCAAGTACGCCTTTGAAACTTCAGCCAAATTCTTCAGACTCGACCAAGATACCAAACTCTCACACGCCTGGACTACCCCGCAGGCAAACCGCGGGTACTCGGCCCCGGGTCGCGAGAAGGTAACACAACTCACCGACCTTTCAGCGGTCGAATCCCTTCGCTCTGCCTTGCCAGATATCAAAGAATCCTTCGAAATTGGACGTGATGACGAGCCAGGCCACCCTAACCAATGGCCGACCGAGTCCGGCGAGATTGTTGGATTCAAATCCACCATGAAGTCTTTCTTTGACGAATGCAAAGCTCTCCACGAGCAGGTTATGCGTGCCATTGCTGTAGGCATGGGACTGGAGGAGACGTTTTTTGACAAGTTTGTTGATGTCGGCGACAACACACTTCGGCTGCTGCACTATCCGTCTGTGAACAAGAATGTGTTCAAGATTAACCCTGGCCAAGTAAGAGCAGGTGAGCACACAGACTATGGTAGCATTACGCTGCTGTTCCAAGACCAGAGTGGCGGACTGCAGGTGAGGAGTCCAAGCGGGGAGTTTGTCGATGCTACACCGATTGAGAACACGGTCGTTGTGAACGCAGGGGATTTGTTGACAAGATGGTCAAATGATACCATCAAGAGTACAGTTCATCGTGTTGTTGAGCCGCCCAGGAAGGTCGAGGATGAGGCGAAGGATGAGTATCCGCCGCGGTATAGCATCGCGTAAGTTTTCTGTCCGAGTCGATGAAAGTGTGTGTTCCGATCTAATATGGTGATTCTGGCAGTTACTTTTGCAACCCCAATTTCAAAGACTTCATCGAGGCGATTCCAGGGACGTATGCGAGCGAAGCTGAGAAGAAGTATGAGGGAATCAATAGCGGACAGTATCTTGTGCAAAGGTTGACTGCAACCTATTGAAGCGGGGAATGTGATATGCGTTATGATCGTTTTTATGATTGTGCTTTCTGGCTGTCAGTTGAGATAAAGTTATGATAGAAAGAAATGGCATATCCACTGCTGTGAGGAGTTGGGTGCAAATATATAGCGTAAGATTTCCATGAAAATGGTACCGTATAGTATTTTCCGTTGTTACACCAGATCAGCCCTGCGTTAGCGTGATGTCTTCAAAAGACCGCTCGGTAATTACGTCACAAAGCCAAGGGTCTCGTCAATCTGAGCAACTTTATCCACCTCAATTCCCGAATCCCCTGGACCCTGAATATCTCGTTGACCGCAAAATAAATTAACGTCCCCTTTTTTCTGTTTTTCTTATTATGACCTTCTAAACCACAGTTTAGAACACCATGTCGGCGGACAAAGTCAAAGATAAATTCAAGGGGTGGAAGCCCGGGGCCGAAAAGGCCGGCACAGCTTTGAAAGGTCAAGTGGTATGTCGCACCATGTCATGTACATGTACAAACAAACTGCCGGTGTAAAGGAACCTCTTCCCACTAACGCTGACCTATGTCTTCTAGAAAAGTTTAGTAGGTCGCGGTGACGATGTAAGTTCTTCCCAAGTTCCCCTCCTCAACTCATGAATCTATGTCCCAAAAACTGAGACATATCTTCTCCATGCAGAAACGAGAAGCCTCCCACGTCGCCCGTCCCCTCTCCTCCCTCCGCAACCCATCCGAATTCGCTCCCCCTCCAAAACGACGCTCCGACACCATCGGCTCAAAATCAACTCCCTCCCCTCCTCCTCCCTCTGCGCAGCAGCAACAACAACCGGAGCCGGAGGCAGAGGAACCCGCTCCGCCCCCGAAACCATGGCGACTCAACACCACTGGCCTCTCCACTGAAGGCCTACCACCACCTCCTCCCCGTCGTGACGGAGCCGACGGCGGCAGTCGTAATATCCTCCCGCCACCTTTACCCGCAAGAACATCGTCTTCACCAACCGCCCGAGCACCTCCCCCACCTCCCCCGGCACGACCACCGGCCGCCGCCGCACCACCTTCGCTACCTCCCCGTCTCCCTCCACGATCCAATTCCTCTTCCCCAACGGCACTTTCAACTTTATCCTCCGCCTCCGGCGCTCCACCACCGAACCAATCAGCCATCTCCCGCTTAACCGCAGCAGGAATAAATGTTCCAGCCCTCGGTATCGGCTCCTCTTCATCGAGACCAGCCCCTCCGCCACCCCCAGCTTCCAAACCTGCATCCTCGTCCGCCGTTTCCGAACTCCAATCCCGTTTCGCTAGATTGAAATCATCTTCGTCCAACTCCAGCCCCCAAGCAGCAGCAGCAGAACCACCAAGCCAAGGAACAACATGGAAAGAAAAACAAGCAGCCTTGAAGACGGCTTCAGCTCTTCATCAAGACCCAAGCAAGGTTTCCTTTGCGGACATGAAAGCTGCTGCGTCTACGGCACATAATTTTCAACAGAGACACGGAGAGCAGGTTGCTAAAGCTGGAAAGGTTGCTGGAGGGTTGTATGAAAAGTATGGGACACCGCCACCGTCGTCAGAGAGTACTGGTACAAATGGGCAGCAAGGAGGGGTAGTAGGAGGAGGCCTTGGAGGTGTAGCTGCTTCGGTGTTGGCTAAAAAGAAGCCGCCGCCGCCTCTGCCTCCTAAGAAGAAGAATATTAGTATAAGTGGGGGGATTGGGGGGAGTGTGGAAGATGTGCCGCCGCCGGTGCCCATGGGGACTCGGCCTCAGTTTTAGAAGAAGATCATGGGGATATATGAGGCTTCGGTTTTGAAAGAGGATCATGGAGAGTCGAGGGGCCGTCGTGGGTAGACGGAGGCATATATGGCTCTGGTGTATTGTTTCGTTGCAATTGTAGGTTGCATGGTATTGGCGTTTCTAACCCGCGTGCCACAAGAAGTTAAACGTTTGGTTGCACAGTTTGGCATAGAGGGTATTCAAGTAGCATGCCACAGACAACATCGAGTAGAAATCACATGTCATGTTGTGAGACAGGTTTGCGGCCAAGCATGCTCTTTTTAAAATAGTATAGAGATACTTCTATCATCTATACTTCTACCAAGAAATGGCAAAAGATCCCCTCGGGGTATGGGTGAAGGGACAATATGATAACTGACGCGGGCAACAGGGGCAAAAAAAAGAAGAAAGTAAATGGCCGTGGAACTATTTTTTTCTCATTTCATTCGTAACAGAAAGGAAGAAAATGTTGTCCACTTTAAACCTTCATCTCGGTGAGGCCGTGCTTCCAGACGACGACATAGGGGGTGGTGCCGTCCTCACGGTAGTTAAGGAGGACAACCATGCCGTCGGGGTTCATGCTCTCGCCGGTGTAGAACTCCCAGTCCTTGAAGTTGCCGATGATCTTCTTGGCGAAGCCCTGAGCCTTGGTCTCGAAGTCCTTGACCTCGTCCTCGGACTTGCCAGCGTCCTGGAGGGCCTTCTTGACGGCCTTCATGTAGCCTGTGTAACGATAAAAAACAGTCAGTTTTTTTCTGTATGCGAAACAGATCTCGGGTAAACGTTGGGGACATACCCTTGAGGTAGGTGAGGTAAGCCTTCTTGTCGAAAGAGGTGGACTGGAGGCGGAAAGAGTGAACAATGTTGTTCACCTTGACGGCGGTATCCTCAAGGGCCTCATCGGCCTCCTCGGCGGAAGCGTTGGCACCAATGTCTGTGTTGTGTTCTTGTCAGCTATTTGATTGCCCCCATTTCCCTTTTGGTCTTCTTTTGTGATTGTTATAACGTACTGACTTCGACAGCGCCCTCGGTAATCATGGCGCAGTCGGCCTCATAGGCGACACCGTCGACCTCCTTGAGGTCGTACGAGTCCGAGAGGAGCTCGTCACCGGAAATGATGTCCTATTGCGAAGGAAGAAGGGTTAGTCATTTCGAGTCCATTGTGTCTCTGGCAACTTTCTTCTGGTTGGATGGTCTTTCATCTGTCGGGACATTGCGCTGGCACAAAAGGAAATGCGGGGGTGGTGGATTGATTTGGGAAAATCGAAATCGACTTGTTGTGGTATTTGTGGGCTCTCTAAGTTGCTTTTCGGAAATGTATAAGGGTGCCTATTGAGGGGGGTTGTTTTTTTCTGCTTACCTTGTAAATAAGCATTGTGAAGGTTGACTGGTGTGGTGGTGTCGAGATGGTCTGAAAGGCGATCTGGCGAAGGAGAGGAAACGGGAAGGAGTGGGAATGGGTAGGGGGAAAATTTGAGAAAAGACCAAGAAGAAGAATATCCAAGGAGGGGTAGAGCGGGGCAAATTTTTTGAAGAAAAAACGGCCTCTGGGCACCAATGGGGTTTTTAGTTTGGGCTGAGGTAAACCTTGTGGCCGCCTTTAACCCTGAGGTTGAACTTTTGTGGTTCTTGGCATCTGTTTTGAGTTCATTCTTCTTATCCTCAATGGTGATGATACTTTAGGGTTATCTATGTGTATCTGTTCCCAAAACCAGATTCTTTTGTCTGCAACCTTACTTTTCTGCATGTTTCAGACCTAAGATGCATTTGCCGAGAAGGGTGTCTGATTCTGGGGAAGGCCTGTTTATACTTTATCTGTAAAGATAACAGATGGATTTGCGGTTCTTCTTTCCCGACTTCATCTCTTGCTGCCCTCAACACCTAGCATCGGATGGGGTTCCGGCTTCCAGGCTGCATCTGCCATTGGAAGCCTAGAACCAGTATGATTGGTGTTGAATTCTCTGCATAGCACTTGTGTCATGCGAAGAAGTAAATTGTAGTACCGGCATCAAAAGGATGTTCCCGCTGGCCCACTGTTTCTAGTTATTCGAGGGATTCCCTGTTCAGGATTTTTTCAATAGAAATATCAACAACATGGGAACACTAGATAGATATTTAGTCGGATACCCATACTTATCAGATAGATAATCTTCAGGTCGGTGTCCTTCGGCCTTCCGGCCTCCCGATGGAATCCCGCTCGTGGGGCCGCGACACCGAGACAGTGGGCCAAATCAGACTCTACCTGCAGGGGCAAAGCAGGAGATTGCACCACCAAGACATATATCGTTCTGTGCGTCCTGTCATCTTGTCGGTGAAGTTGTTACCTTGGACCCCAGCAACAACCAGACATCTCGATGCAAAGGATCTGTACCAAAGAGGCAAAGGAACAAAGGAGATGAGAGGATATGTAAGATTCATAACCAACGGATCCAGGCGAATATGAACTGATTCAAACCAGGTTTCAGTGAAAGGGTGGTGCCATCTGTCACCCGACGGTGTTAAGGGACGGAAATTGATTACTATAATCTTGGCACTTCTGGACCGATTCTCCACTGAACAGCAAGGCATACCATAATCCATCTTTTTTTAACCTTGCAAGAAGAAAAAAAGACCACTCCGGCCTCCGCCACCCTTCTCCAACTCCCAGATCTCCTTCCTAACTTTTAAAAATTGTGAATGGCGGTGGTTTACTGAACTATCTTTCTGTTTGTCTCGCCGACTGCTTCGTATTCTCTTCCCTAACACGATCCCGAACGAGCCGTTTCTGCTGCTGCTGGGTCGCAACCATGGCCTCCAACTCGACCATCGCGTCGGGTCTCCCGCCACTGCCGACATACGAAATCCGCGAGGTCGACGATATCTTCCCCTGGATATCCGATTTCTGGCTTTCATGCCTGCTTCCTCACTTCGCCTACTGGGTCGTATCTTTAATATTCCACTTCATCGACGTCTTTGACCTGTTCCCTCAGTACCGACTGCACACCCCCGAAGAAATAACACAACGCAACCTTGCGTCGCGATGGCAAGTCGCCCGCGATGTCGTGATTGAACAGATAATTCAAATCGCTACTACGGCCTTCCTGTCTTTGACAGAAGATCCCCAGACCACGGGTATGGAGAATTATGAGGTCGCCGTTTGGGCAACCCGCATCCGTTTGGCGCAGCGCGCGCTCCCGGGCGCTCTCGGCCTTGTTGGCTTGAACGCTGCATCAATTGCAAAGAATATGGCCACCTCTTATCCATTGCTCGCTGGCGCACTGGCAGGCGGACATTATCCTTTCCTCACGACCCAGCTCGACGGTGTAAGCGGGGCACAGGTTCCAGCATTTGCGGAGTGGGAGCTTCTGGTGGCCAAGGTCATCTACTGGCTCATCATCCCAGGCTTCCAGATGTGGGTTGCAATGTGCTTTTTGGATACCTGGCAATATTTCATGCACAAGGCCATGCACCTGAACAAGTGGATGTATAGTAAGTCTTATTACACCCAAGGGCCATGACCCCAAAGGGAATCGGCGACTAACACGTTTTTCTTAGCCAACTGGCACGCCCGTCATCACCGTCTATATGTCCCTTACGCCTATGGGGCTTTGTATAACCACCCAGTTGAGGCGTTTGTGATGGACACTTTGGGAGCTAGTCTCGCCTACAAAGCCTCATTCATGACCCCGCGCCAGGGCATGGTATTCTTCACATCTAGCATGATGAAGACTGTTGACGACCACTGTGGATATGCGCTACCTTGGGATCCTCTTCAGCATATCACAAGCAACAATGCCGCGTACCACGACATTCACCACCAGAGTTGGGGAATCAAGACCAACTTCTCACAACCCTTCTTCACCATCTGGGATCGATGGCTCGGAACCCAGTGGCAAGGAGACGTAAAACTCAAGTACCAGCAAACGAGAGAAGCTGCGGCTAGGAAAGAGAAGAAGAAGCAGGACGGCACTGCTGTTGCTGCTGAATCGGCGAAGACCAAGTAATAATTTTGCTGTTTTTTTCTGTTGGAATGAAACAAGGAAGGAAAAGAAGACTACAACTAAACCCCAGTGGAAACTCATACGCGTAAACCCTCTTGCTGGGCAGGAGGCTCTCCTGTTGTTTCAATAATGGAAGGAGGAGGAGGGGGAGGTTTTGGAAGAAAGCACGCCCGCCCCTCTCGGCATGCATAATGTGGCATGTGATATATGAGTCTTTGGGAGGTAAATGGGATGCAGAAATGGAAATACGGTTTTGGCTGGCTGGTAAAGGCGTCCTTTTTTGGACAAGAGCACAACACAAAAAAAGAAATATAATAATGCCGGAGGTTTGGTTTTTTTTTTCAACAATTGGGCATGGGAAGGTCATTGGGGAAGGCGTTTTTTTTTCTTTTTTTTTTTCGCAAAACCCTTTTTCATACTCTGGTTTCCGACCTTTTTTGTTTCTTCTCCTTCGCTTCGAAGAAAACCAGTTGTCTTTTTTTTCTTCCAGGAAAACCACCGCCACTTTTAAATATTTTAAATATACTTTTTTTGTCTTTTTTCACGGTTCACGATGATGAGTTTGGGTTCAAGTTTCCTGTCTGGATTTGAGTGGTGTTCGTGATGGATTGTCGGGGTTGCTATTGTAATATATGCGTGTGTGTACGGCTGCGGGCTATATGATGAGATAGGGAGAGTTGGGATTTCTATTTTTTAAAAAACCGGAAGTTATAATCTTTTAATGTGCGATAGATCATGAATATCCGCACACGTCTGACACCACAAACTCCAACTTGTTACTGAGGATAGTAGAGAGGATCGATTTTGTATGTAAAAAATAGAGTTCACTAACAGACATGATATTGCTAATGGGTCATTTAAAGATGATATAGTGAGGGGGGCGAAAGTGGTTCAGCAACAGTCTTGAGGTTATATCGGGCGATGGACGATGGACATTCATTCTCATCGAGCATGGAGAAAAACGGGTGAGGGGGAAAAGGTGGTTCAGCAATGTGTAGGAGGTAGTACTATATGATGTAACTGGCATCCTCACCAAGCATGGAGAAGAAGGGGGAAAGATTATTCAGCACCCGTCTTGAGGTTGTATCAGGCAACGAGCATTCTCATCAAGCAGAGAGAAGAAATGGCGAAGGTGGTTCAACAACGGTAACGGTCTAAGAGGTAGTATCCAACGATGGATATCTAAAGGGGAAGATGATGCACTGCGCTACTATATATTTAACACGTCAATAATGATAACGTCGTTGCTTTTTACGCTGCTCTCCCTCTCGTAAAAATACAATTTTAGTCTTCCCAATGCTTTGCTTTTTATTGTAACCGCCCACGTGCCGCCTCAACTTGAAAGTATCCTGCCACATTCACAGACAGCCACCACACCACCACACGCAAAATATACTGACTGCAGAATCAAGGCGTTGAAGTTTTGGCTGCCGCCGAAACGCCACCTCCACGTTTCCGCCATGGTGGTGGGGTAATAACAGCACAAAACATCAACGGCTTTTTTTCATGTGGCTTCTGAAACGTGGTGTTTTACTTTTTTTTGACTGACTATCTTTCGGACCCGAGAATATGGGATATCCATACAATTTGTGGATTGATGGCTGTGTAAGTGTGTGTGCCACTTCAATCAAATCCGATGAGCGGCTAGATGCATGATGGGTTTGATGTTTTAGGACAAGCTAGTATCTTTTCTGGTTGTTTAACAAGTTATTTACTTAGTGTAGATGGATGGATGGCACAGACATAATGATGCTAGGGAAAGGTTCCCCGGTTTCTATTTAACGGTAGTAGTATGGCAGTTGATCGAGACCGACGTTTCGAAGAGAATGTCTTGTTCCAGACGTCCTTCCCACCCCAGCCCCGGTTTCTCTTCCCCGTGTAGGGGATACAGGCGTACGACAAAGAGACCATGGCTGTTCATGTAAGACGAGAGAAAAACGCGGTGTTTTGGATAGGACGATGAATGAACGATAAATGAGCGCCGTCACACACACACACACACACTAATCCGTCTGCTTATAGCTCCGTACCGTCATTTGAACACAACGTTCTGTGGTGGAACGGGGAAAGAAGTGCCGTTTGTCGATCATCATCCAAAAAACGCTTTGACGCACTTCCAGAAGAATTCCATTTCGGACTCTTCGGTGATCTGCTCTTTGCATTTGTGTCACATCTTCATCTCGCAATATATGCTGTCGTGTTTGTGTGTGTTGGTGTTTCCGCAACCATGCACTGCACTTCGTACTCTCTCGACGAGTTGAATGAGAAGAGGAAGAGAGCCTCAATTCAATCGCCCCGGTATGGTTTTTACGCACGTAAACTACAAACAGTCATGTTTCTAATACTGGAATTATTAACTACACTAGTAACTACAATACTTCCTCTGCGGTGGCGCATGTCATGGCTACGGTTTCCAACAGAACAACAGCTGTCATCAGCGGAAGGAAGCGGCGGCGGGAAATTGTTTATTACATTCTCTCAATTCACAAATTGTGCAAAAAGACCACACACAATCGTCGGACGTCTGGGTCTCTCAAGGATCGACCCAGTTCACGCAGCAGCCCGTTGGCGGGACCTGAATCGAAGTTGTTGCACAAATGTGCTGGCACCCGTGTCGAGGAATGATGGATAACGGGATGGGATTCGACGACGTCCGAGGTCAGTATCCTGGCCAAGGATGCATGTTGGACGTGGTGTGGAGACCTGGGGGAAGAGGAGCACCAAGTGGAGAAATCCACTTGAAGAGCCGGCCTTGCATGCAACATCTCATCGCCATGATCGATCCGTGTGTACGACAATGATGAGAGAAGGGCGAAAACATTGGAATTCAGATCTAGATTTCATAATTACCCAGGTAAAATTAAAGTGCGGGAAAAGCTCTTCTTTTGATTCCATGATGCTTCGGGGATCTGTTGGATAAAAATTCTCGAGACTCGAAACAGGGTGCATTAACAGGATAAATAGGAATTGACCAACCAGAGCGCTCAGTTTGAGGGATGCCAAGGAGAGTGGATTCGCAGTTTGTCTGGGAGTTGTGTGGCTTCGCACGCTTCGGTCGTTCGCTTCGTCCCATCTTATCGAATCTTTTTTTGCGCATTTTCCCCTGGCAAGTGGTGCGCTGGCAGTTGAGATGATCTCATCATCCTGGACGTGCGACATTTCCCCCTTGTCTCGACAAGACACCACGCGCGCATCAATGGATCTTTTGAGAAAGAACAGCCGGCGAGTCCGCACGAAACCATTCAAGCCTCCCCGCTCGTCTTTCCAAGTCTGGCAATTATTGGCGTGGCAGGTTGGTTGACAGTCGACGCATCCGTGCTGAGACAACAAGACGAGAGATGCAAGCACAACCTGGAAGCGAGCAAAGCTGAAAGCAAGTCGAACTGGTTCGTCATTGACTCGTTATCGCATGCATTGGGACCTGAAATGCCACCCATCACGGGCAGTCCGCCAATCTGATCTGTCCTGTCCTTGTCAATTGACAATTCAGCCAGCCAGTCTCCCGTGCCCTGTCTATCAGGCCCCCCCACACACCCTCGAGTGGCCCGACTGTCCGCTCTTTTTCTGGAATTCAAAAGGTTTCAAACAAATGACAAAAGGACTCAATTAAACTCTTTCAATATATCCACGGCAGCAGCGCAAAAGCAGGTACGGGTACCGATGCAACCACCCGTTGACGGACGATGGAAAAAAGATTGGGTGATCGCCTTTGAACCGAAGAAACCTGATCCAATTGCGCCAATGGCGTGCCACTGGACCAAAGACCGAGTCCACATGGAAACAGGGGTCTCCCAGCCCAAGCCCTGGCGAGATTAGCGGATGCATTAGCTGTGCATGAGGGCGGCCCAATCCCGAGCCTCCATTTTTCCCTGTGTAAGCCGCCCCCGTTTTTTCAATGGCGTCCGTTAAGCAGTGCCGTGCCAATTCGATATTCTTGTCCCTGCACGCCCTGGCAGGATAGAAAATCAATAAACCTGCTAGAATTGTTCTTGTTTTTTTGGGCGCAAGGAGGAGGAGATGAGATCCACATTGTTGCGTTGTTTGTACACTATGTTCATGATACTTTTTGTTTTATAATATCTCCAGCCTCCCCACCCTACCTTTTCCTTGAGAGCCAAGGTCAACCTTTTTGTCGCTCAGTATCAGTACCCGACACTTGTCTCGCAGAGTCACATTTGTCCGCCGTGTGTCGCAGCAGCCCATCGTCAGGGTCTCATCGTTAAATCGAGAGAGACATCATTGCGGCACAACCGCCTTTTGCTTTCGTTCGTGTCTGGTTAAGCGCCGTACATCCTCGATTCTTCCGTCTTCTCTCTTAACCATCACGGCGCTTCCGGGATTGCCTGGGTCTCCCCCATTGGCTACACGCCGCATCCTTTCATTCACCCCCATCTCTGCGTCTAAATTACTCCATCATAAGACGGTTATAAGACGATCATCGTTCCTCCGATTCTGCTTCTTGATCAAGCGTCAGGCGCGGGAGAGTCTCCACACCACCCTTTACGGTACACCTACCTAATTCTTCTGTTTACGCCGGCATGGATCCGACTACTACACTCTTTACATTTATGTTGTGAGTTTTTTGTTCTGTTCTGCTGAACTATTCTCTCTCTCTCTACTCTACGTCTCTCGCTTGTTCTCTCCCTCACGCTCGCTTTACCTCTCAACTTCGCCGCCCAGTCTGGTCCTGTGCTTGCCGCGTCGTTCTTAATACTCTCGTTATTTTTATTTATCTTCTGTCTTTCGTTTTCTCTCATCCAACTGTACGTTTTATATACTGTGTGCCTGACATGTGTCACGCCGTCCCCTATGGTTCATCTCAGCCACACACAATGCCTCTTCATCCCAACATCTCAGCCCGTTTCACCCGTTACGTGAGCATCCTTCAGGTTCTGTGCAAAAGAGACTAACTCGTTACTGTTTAGAAAAACCCATCCTTCAGTTCAAGTTGTTCACCTTGTAGGATCTTGGGATAATTTTGGCACGCCATACAAAATGGAACGAGACAGCCGAAGAGATCGTGGCCAATGGCGTGGGTGCTACACATTCAAAGACATCATCCTTGACGGAGATGCTCGCGGCGTACAAAAACGTGACGGTGGTCTCAAAATGGGTAACACGTACTACTACTACGTAAGTCACACCACGATCTGTACACCGGTTTCTTGAATTCCCATTGCTGACCGAGACAAATAATTATTAGTATGAGCTTGACGGCTCACAAGAGGTTCACGATCCCGCTGTTCCCTCTACAACAACTTGCCCATATCTTCCCGGGCAGACTGTTAACAGGATCGAGGTCCCCTTCGAGAAGTCTATTAGAAGTCGTAGTGCTTCTACCTCTTCACTTCGTCAAGAAGACTTCAAAACCATGGATCCCTCCGCCAAGTTCAATACTCCCAAACCTGCCGTCGCCCCTGCTGCTGCCGATCGTAGGGTAGGAACCGCTCCTCAACATCAACAGAAGCGTTCGGCTCGTTCAATCTCCCCTGCTGCATCTGGATGGCGAAAGCTCTTCAGCCGCAAGACTAGCTCCTCTTCCCTCAAGACGATGGCCAGTACTCAACAACCAGCATCCGAGGAAGACGAGCGCCGTCATTTGTCGTCATCCAGGTCAGAAGGCTCGAGGTCAAGAGATATCTCCCCAGAGTCTCTCAGACGCTTCCTGATTGATGCACCCATCTCAGAGGAACCTGCTGCCCCCGCCGTCATGATTCCGGAAGACATCGTCGAGGAGAACGAGGAAGACGACGACAATGACAACTTTGCTACTTCTGCTGTGTCCGAAACGATGCAGTTCACAGGGTTGTCTCCTCCCCCCGCCAGAGCCATGTCCCCTTCCCCTCCACCTACCTCTTATTCCCTTCCCCAATTAGAGCAGAAGCTTCCAATGAGCAAGTTCCACGTTGTTGTTCCCCCTGTCGAGGCCCCTGTCGAGGCGCCATTGGAGAGCCCACCAGCGTTTTATTTCTCAGAGGAAGAGGAGGAGGAAGAAGAAGAAGAAGAGGAAGCAGCTGCTCCTCTTCCAGTGGTGGTGGTCAAGAACCTCAAAGCTACGTTGTCGACGTATAGTTTGCCTCAGTCTGCTGCTGGGACCAGTCCTGTTTCGAAAGATAGTCAGGATGATGGAAATAACGTTTCGTCTTGTTCCATGTTGGGCGCTCACAGGATTCCTGACTCGGGTCTTGTGGATGATTTGATGAGTGAGTTGGGATGGATGGCTGATTTTATTGGGACAAAGTATGCTTGATGAGAGAGAGAGAGAGGGAAACAAAAAGTTTGGGGTTTTTTTTCTTTCGTTTTTGGGTCGGCACACAAAAAAAAAGATGTGTTTTGGATTAAAAGATTTTTAGATGGGATATTTTGGCATGGCATGCGCGGTATTTTTGCATAATGGAGGATCTTGTTTTTTTTCTGGTTTGGTTTTTCGCTATTGAGCGTATACATAGCGATTTACTTTTTTGGAGGTTTTTTTTTCGACTTGGAGCTGGATCTTGGGTCATCATCATCATTATATTGAAGCGGGAAGGCAGGTGGTTGGTTGGTTTGGTGGTTTGTGGTAAAGGATCTAATAATGTCTTTGGATATACAATGGGGTTATGGGGGGTTTGATGATGATTTGAGATAAATGGAAATGAAAGTGTGATGTGTGGATGGAATGGAAGGACGAGGAAATATTATAACACTTTTTAATGATCAATTCAAAACAAAAAAGTTTATAAAAGGCAAAGCAAATCCCTGGCCCACTTGTCGTATGTGATCAAGAGACATCAAAATAAACTTTCTCTTTCCTCAACCTAAATGTGATATGTCCCGAACCAAGATGATACCTTGGAAAGAAGACACGTGGGTTGATACCAAAGATGGAGTTGAAGATGAAAAAAAAGCCAAAAGAAAGCACATGTCGTCGGGTGGATACATAAGAACTTTCTTTTTACTGTCTTCAACGGTTCTCGACGGGTGAAGACCGGCATATGTTGTGCGACGTTCATATTCTCGGCGGGACACTCCACATAGAAAAAGAAAGTTTCAAAGCACACACAATCAGATGAAATATGACGAGAAGTTACTCATCAGGCTCGACATCAAACACATCACAAGAACTGGCAAAGTGAATCAGTGAACCAGCCCTCACATATCAATATACACCACAAATCATGTTCACCACTACTACACCACAAAGTCAAAAGCAGAGAGATTCCGTAAAACATGATTATCATCCTAGCTCACTAGCTAAGGTAAAGTAAAATCCATGATCCTATCCCTATTTTCTCCTAATCCCAACACAGACAACTTTCTAAATAAAAAGATTGTCTTTTCCGTTCGGGATAAAAAAAAAACCATCGCGATATTTTCACCCACTATCATACAAAACAAAAACAACGCCATTTTTATTCCACCGGAAAACAAAAACGCAAAGTTCCACCCAAACCCATAAAACAAAGCATCGAAAGGGGGTATCATCCGTCTCTCTTTCATTCTCTCGTTGAAAACCCATAAGCCAACCCGATTTTTTTCGCCTTCCAATCCATCCCTATACCTGTTGTTCTATACCGAACGCCGAATTAGATAACCCGAAAAAAAGATGAAAAATTCTCAAAGACCAAAGAGAGATCAAGGAAAATGTCGGCAGTCGCTTTCTCAGAAGGAGAGAAAAAAAAGCTGAAAATGAAGAAATTTCCATCCTAACAAGCCGAGAGAAGAACAAGATCCCACCATATTGCTGTGATGTGTAAGTTCCTTGGGCAATCGAGAAGAATAGCCGTGATCCTCAACCTAATGACAACCACTACTCCTCCACCCAGGGTGCAAGCAAAAAACCTGCTGCTCCCTTTTCTATACAATCCTTTCAACAAAGAAAGAGGAATATACAAGAGGACCACTACAAAAACCAGGAAGTCCCTCAACTGTAGACGTTCAAGAAGTAAAGGATGTTGCTCTGACATCCAAGCTATGCCCCCAACCAAATGACAGCTAGCTTGTGTTTCCAGAGTATAAAGTCCCCAAATAAATGGCAACTTTCTTCACGAAAACTGCAAAGCCAAACTCCTTTCTCCCATGAAATTTTTGTGTCATACAGATCCAAATGTTGTGATGAAAAAGATCGCGAGGTTAACACAGCTCGTAAAATCCGGCTGTCGAGATATCATCAACATTGGGTATGTACCCAGGACACTGCCCAAAGTAGTTGATGTATTTGCTGGTATATATCGTTACAAATATGCACCATGGCGCATTGTCGCTCTGATGTCGAGGCTAAAAGGAAAAAAATTATTGACGTATGATGTACAGTAGTGTTACACCGACGGTGACAAGTGAATGGTCAGCATGAGTTGTGAATTGCATCCGATCGAGATTTGGTCATGAATAAATCTCGTGAAAAATGATGACCTCGGAGAATGCAGTTCCTGGTCATGTTAATCATGTTGTTTTACTCCGTGAAGTTCCCCATCAGCTCCCGCAGAACAATTGTTGCGTAATTGCTTTGTTTTAGTTGAAACTTCAATATGACAGCAATCTTCCTGGCCCTTGGATCCAGGTTTTCCGTGTCAACTTCGTTCAAAGTCAACAACGGATTATCTGCCACTGTGCGCCACTCTGGGAGACGGATGCCGTTGATGACCGCGTCATTCGGGAAGCCTGGTATGTCATTCATCTTGACGTCGTTGGCTTGAGCCGTCACCTCCTGGCTGGGGACAACAAAAGAAGGCTGGGTGTTACGCTCCTCATGGAACTTCTTGAACTCGTTGGCTAGAGCCGTCACCTCCGGGCTGGGGACAACCAAAGAACGTTGGGCGTCACGCTCCTCACGGAACTTCTTGAACTCAGGCGGGAGCTTTGAAAGAATGAATTCCAAGCCCTTGGGGGTTTCGAAACCACCAAATTCCTCAGCATCACCAAAGGGATCATCGCCACCGTTGGCGTAGTAAGCTTCAGAGATACTAAGAGGTCCTGGCTTGACCGTCTTCAAGGCTGGGAAAGGCGGGGGCGGAGCTGAATGGGCAGTAACAAATCGTGGGGTTGGATAAAGGGCCCCACCAGGGGTTGGATAAAGGGGCGCACCTCCAGGTGGGCTGCAGATTGAGTCATCATCTCGGATGGATGTTGCGGTTTCGCTGGCTTGCGCGGTTATTGACTCAGCCACCGATTCGGCGGCAGGAGAGTTAGAAACGAAGTCGCGCTCTTCAATCTGCTGCTGGTGACGCGCGAGCTTAACGCGCTTCGAGCTCCCATCAATACCAGTCTGAACCCATCTCTCGTTTGTAACAGTCATTTTGCTAGAGGATGGCTCCTCTTCCGCCTTGCGACGACGCTGAGCTTCTGCTTCCTTATCAATTGCTTCGTCATAAACCGCGGGGTTCGCGGCGAAATCCGCCCACCCCTTCGCGCTCGATGATTGAACGCCAAGCCTGGCCTTGACTTCAGCTTGTTGGGCCAACTTCTTTTTGTGCGTGGCAAAGTCAAGATCAGTTGGATACATTTGCTCGGTGTCATCGATGTACGCGCGAATCGCGTACTGAGGCTCGGTGATGAATCGCCCAAGAAGATGACGGTAGGCGCCGCTGAGACTGAATTCGCGGTTTTTCCGCCGCATTTCACGGGGGTCAATGCCATCCTTTGACATGAATTCGATATAGAACTTCCCCACATCATTTTGGGGGTAAAGGACATCGTAGCCGGCAAGAGGCAAGACAACGTCAAAGATGGTGTACTGATTGGTTGCAAGATCCTCGGCAGTCAGAGCGTAGGCTTCAGCAAAGTCTTTGACCTCGCCATCGAGATCGTCATACACCTCAACTTCGCCATCAGGAGACTTGCTTCTAGTCCCATTGACCAAGATAAGATCGCCCACAACAACCTTGGACCCGTACGTAGACCAGCGATAGGTGGCAACGTGGTTCCACACGTAGGACTGGTAGGCGTGAAGATACATCTGGCGAAGACCCCTTGTGATGCTCAAGATTGCGCCCGTGAAGTCCTTCGGGTTCTTACCCAGATGGCGGATAAGGGCGGTCTCTGAACTGAAGCGCTTGGGGAGTACTTCCAGGGCTTTATTGGCCTGTCTGGTGGTTTTCCAGAGAGTGATGGCACGAGCACGCTCGACGTCGTCCCTGTTATTGTCGGGGGTGCGGCGAGCCGTGTTGGGGGCAAGAGCTTGAGGTGCTGTGCGATTGAAAGCCTCTTGAATGTAGAACTCGTCGACGTGCATTACGTCGTCGACAAAGCCCTCGAAGTCTCCTTGGAGGATTTTCAGCCCCAGGAGATGGGTGCCAATCGTGTACGTACCAAAACGCTGAAGGCCAAAGTAGTTGATGTATCCGTGATGTTTCAGGTATGACAGGCCGCATTCTACAGCTTGCTGAACCATTCTCAGGCGCTGAGCGACAGAGCAAGAGTAGCCGTTCTGGGGATGGCAGTTCTTGAGAGTGATAACGAACTCATTGCCGCCGTGGTCGCCGAGCTGAAGAGGCTTTTTCGAGTAGCTAAAGTCGCCAATCTTGACCAAATCGAGACGAGTGTTCAGCCACAGCAGTTGAGCTGCCTTTTGATGATGAACGCTAATGCGTTGTGTGGTGGCAGCGCGACGGTCCTTGGTGCCAGCAAACCCGAATAAGGAGGATTTGATCTTCATCAGACGAGCAATCGTGTTCACAGCCTCCATGGTGTCCTTGTTCTCTTTGTAGAGAGTCATGTGAAGATAATCACCCCCAACCTGGGACCAGCTCTGGGACAATTCATGGGCGCGGGGGTTGTTTGAACGTTCAGGACGCTCCTCGCGGTGAGCGCCATGATTAAAGTTGGTACGATTGTTTTTGTTATTGTTACGCTTGGCGGTGGTCCATTTGGCCTGTGTAGTCGTAATACGGCCAGTGTTGTCTGAGGTTGTTTCCATGCGACTATGGAAAATTCGACGAATCTCTTGGTGGGTAAGGGTTCGCTGTGTTCTATCGGTGCCGGCGTCGAAGATCACGGTGCGCTCCGCGTATGACATGGGCTTCTTTGACTGAATGCGCTGATCGAATTGGACAAGTTCCTCTGTAGCCCTCACGCCCACCAGCTTGACAAGCTTCTCTCGGTCATCAGATGTGATTTCAGTGACAAGCTCTGGAGATGGCTGGGGGGTCTCTGCACGGAGGACAAGAGCAAGCGAATCAGAGGAGTTGGAATCACGCTTCTGTGCAGGAGAAAGGTCAGTAAGACGCACAAGCAAGCCAATGTGTCTTGATTACGCACGTTTTCGGTCTTGTCAGGCTGTGCCGATCCCTTGATCTCTTCATAATCGTACAGATGGATTACGGTTCCATCTTTCTTGATTTCGTATACAAGAAAATCGGTATAACTACACACAATGATTGTCAGCAAGAGGATCAATCAAGTACAACGCCCATTGAATCAATAAAACACTAACCGCTTGCGAGTATCAGCAACCCAGCCGAAATTAAGAGGCGATGATCGCAGGAGAATACCGAGGTTCTTCTCGGTATCGGCGCGCACGGTGGGCAGATGATTGCCGGGACGAGCAGCCATCCTGAAATGGATGTGTTGCGACTCGGCAACGGTGAGAGGGATCGTGGATGTGTGGCACGATCAGAACGATCGATGGCGAGGTTGTAAGTGAGGAATAACAACTAGATGTGTAATGATTGTCACGGAGGTCTGTGACATGCTTTTAGTTAGCTGATATTGTGTCGGCAAGGTGGGATGGAATGGGTCGGGCGTGGAGGGGTCGACCGACCGACCAAAACCCGAGGAGGGGAGCTGACTTGAACATCTGCACTCAAAAGAAAACAAGTGGAATTGAAGGAGGGAGAAGGTTTGTAGGATGAGAAAAGAAAGTATATCAATTACTTACCAAAGAGAGTGACCGACTTGGATCAGAAGTGAAGTTAGTTGCAGTCGAGTTGGAAAAGAGAAGCGACTGCAAACAGTGGACGGAAAGTTGTTTGCATGAAGATGATGGACCTGCAATGAAGCGAGGTCAAAAAAAAAAAGCTGATTTAACATTGCACGGCGTATGCAGCGGCAGAATGGAGGGGTAAATGGAGCTAAGAAGCGTCACCGCCTTCTGTTGCAGTAAAAATCTGAAGGAGTTGCGGTGTTTTAGCGTAGATTGGTCAAGAGTTCGACCCACTACGGCAGTCATGGAGCATGTGGGGTTGTGCAATGGAGCTGCAACGTCTTCTCAAAACTTGGGAGGAAAGAGCAACCATTCACGGCAATTACTTGAAAGTTTACACATGACCGTGCTTGTGAAGACGCATTCAGTGGTGGTAAATTCCTATGAATATCATCCTTAATCCTTATGAGTCCGGGTAGTTTTTTTTATTTACATTCTACTGAAACCAGGACATCTTACCACCAAAACTGATATATATATACCTATACATATACTTTTTAAGGACAGGGAACATCATCTCATCACATATTTCTGAGGGCTAAATCCACAGGCTGGATGTGAAGCAGAAGTTGTCGGAGTCTGTTCACTCTGTGGACCCAACATTCATGCAACAGCGGGCCGTTTGCTGAATGGCCCAGCCACTTGCCGACGGGTTCCTGGTAGATTGCAGCCCATATGAGATTTTTGGTGTATTTTACAAGAACTCATTCTATTTTCGAGTCCGACTGCATAATTTTGGAATTCGATCTAGAGGTGGCACATGCAGGACTCGACCGACTTGGTTTGCCCCGAGTTGCTCCTCTTTTCATGAGACATTTTCAAGTAGGAAAGAAAGGTAGTTTATCTCGATTTCATCACAACCTAGGAACCGAGAGGAACCTGTTTCTTTTTCCTGAAAATCTGAAAACACAAATAAACTCAAGACGGTGGGATCGATCGGACCGAGCGGAGATCGCCACGAGGAAGCCCATTTCCATCTGTCTGTATCTATCCACTGTGAGCCGTGCATTAAAAACGGCCTGAAGGAAGACAGGATGGTCCTCCCGTTAGGTATAACGGTGTTTCAGCATGACGTTGCCTGTGTATGTCCGCCAAGCACTTCTGCCGGTGGTAATCATCAGGATTGAGTTACCTGATTCTTGTTAAGGAGAATGACTGAAGGAAAAGGCTATAAACTCTCAAGAAAGCCCCCTCATAAATTCATCCAACCCATGTCCTGGTATTTTGGATTCATCACTTTGTTTTTCGCTTTTGGTTTCGTGCTCTGGCAGCGCCTGTCTTTTCTTCAATATTATTTCTTATCGATAATCAATCGTCCCACACCCCCATCTGCCACCTGCAAGGGCCAGCCACTAGCGAGGTGCAACATGGCAGAAGTGGGGAATGTTATGTGTCGTGCCGCTGGCGGACAGCTGCCCAGCAACAGTGGAGGGGAGAGGTTCCCTGATCTTGATTGTTTACAGGCCACTGACGGCGTTAGCGACAGCCAATCCGCACCAAGGACCCTCCATTACGCTGGGCGCCAATCCTCCCTGTCGGTGTATTCCGTTGCATCATCGGCTTCGATATCTTCTGAAAGCTCGACGTGGTCCTCTGGTCGACGAGACTCGATTATCAGCACCGCATCCGCTTCATCGTGCACTAGCAGCAATACCGAGTGCCCTGTGGGCCTCCCCTGTACAAATCTACCGATCACTCTCACAACCACTCCTCCTCGCAGCCGACGAGACGCCAAACAGCTGCATGCCGCCCGACTGCAGCGATCAGGCTCAACCAGCCTAGCTCTCGCGAAAAAGAGGGAAAAGAACAAAAACCGGTTCAAGCGGGCCTCGACCCCCGCCGAAGCTCTCGCCGCAACCGAACCTCCCCACGAACAGGGTCTGACCAGGATGGCCTACGCTGAGCAGCAGCGCTGGATCACGGTCCAGCAAAAGACGTTTACCAAATGGCTCAACACAAAGTTGGAAGTCAGGAACCTCGAGGTCAAGGATCTTGTCCAAGATCTTAGCGATGGTGTAGGTCTCATTATTCGGTGCAGTACCAGTTTCAGACGAAGAATAAAAGAGGGTTGTGCTAACCTTGCCATCATCTGACATCCTCCAGGTCATCCTTATCCACCTCCTTGAATGTCTCTCGAGCGAATCTCTCGGCCGATATGCCGCCAAACCCAAGCTGCGCGTGCAGCGCTTCGAGAATGCAAACCTCGCACTCGATTTTATCAAATCCCGGGGTATCCAGATGACGAATATAGGTGCTGAAGATGTGGTGGATGGCAATCGCAAGATTATTCTCGGTCTCATCTGGACCCTTATTCTTCGCTTTACAATCAATGATATCAATGAGGAGGGTATGACAGCAAAGGAGGGTTTGCTCCTGTGGTGTCAACGCAAGACGGCGTGCTATGATGAAGTCGATGTACGTGATTTCAGCGGCAGCTGGAACGATGGCCTCGCGTTTTGTGCTCTCCTCGATATCCACCGTCCCGATCTCATCGACTTCGAGGCGCTCGATAAGTCCGACCACCGAGGCAACATGCAGATGGCGTTCGATATTGCTCATAAGGAGATCGGTATCCCTAAGCTGCTCGATGTCGAAGATGTGTGCGACGTAACCAAGCCTGATGAGCGGTCTCTGATGACATATATCGCCTATTGGTTCCATGCGTTTTCACAAATGGAAAAGGTTGAGAACGCGGGACGTCGCGTTGAGAAGTTTGTCAACAACATGCAGGGTGCCTGGGAGATGCAGACTGCGTATGAGCGCAGGATGGCCGCACTTTTGAAGGCTATCCGAGCCCAGATGGAGAGCTGGCAATGCGCCAAGTTCGAAGGTACATATGCAGATGCAAAAGCGCAAGCGGCAGAGTTTGCCTCGTACAAGAAGGGTATCAAGAGAGAGTGGGTTGCCGAGAAAAGCGAGCTGGCGACCCTGTTGGGTAATATCAAGACTAAGTTGGGAACGTACCGACTGCGACCATATGATCCTCCAGTAGAGCTGAGCTTGGAAACGCTGGACAGGGAATGGACCACGCTGACCAAATCGGAGATGGCGAGAGGACAACTGATCAATGAGACGATCAGAGAGTATGTACTTTTTGAACGACGAAAATTCTTAGACAAGGCTAACCATGCGATTGCACAGTATCAAAAATGCCTTGAGAAAATCGTTCGCAGATAAAGCAAATGATTTCGCTCTGGCCCTTAATACAATGCAGCTAGCCATTTCCGGGCTGGAAGGGGACGTGGAAGATCAGCTTCATCACGTTCGGAAACTGTCAGAGAACCTTCCACCCTTGGACGCTTACCTCAAAACCATCGCTGCCGTGGACGCCAAATGCCAGGAAGCAAACATTGAAGAAAATGACTTTACCACCTACACGTACGACGAGCTCTGCTACGAGCTGTCATTGGTCAAGTCGTCCGTTCAGAAAAAGTTGGCCTTTTTGGAGAATCAGATCGTGGCACGGAGCATGACGAACCTTACGCCTATTCAGCTTGAGGAGTTTGAGTCTGTCTTTAGGCACTTTGATAGGGATGACAGCAATTCTCTGTCGGAATTGGAGTTTAGCGCGGCGCTGGCCTCGCTGGGCCTGGTTTACTCGGAGGACGAGACGCACGAATACTTTTTGGACACGTCGAATGGGAGGGATAGGGTCACGTTTGAGCAGTTTATTGGGTTCATGGTTGAAGCGACGGAGGATCAAAACACTGCCGAGCAGGTGTTTCAGAGCTTCAGGGAGGTTGCGGACGGAAAACCGTATGTGACTGAGATGGATTTGAGACATTCGCTCGTGCCGGACGAGGTTATTGAGAAGCTTGTGGAGATTATTCCGCCGTTCTCGGGTCCAGATTTGCAGACCGACAGGGGAAAGGCGCAGTTTGATTATATCAAGTTTATGGAGAAGTTGATTTCTGATGAAAAGTCGGCTGCGGAGATAATGAATGGAGGGAGGGTCAGTCCCACAAAGGGGAGCAGTCGACCGGTGTCGAGAGCAAGTGCTAGTGGTAAAGGAGGATTGAATGGGTATCACTGAGTGGTTGCCCTTTCAGGGAAAGCGTGTTGTGCCTTGCTTAATTTTCTTTTTATTTTCTTTTTTAATTGTTTTGGTTATGTTTGGACGATTGAGGGTGGTATTTCTTTTCTTTCTTTTTTTTTCTCCATACGTTGAAATCCCCTGAACAAACGCACAAACACAACGCATAAGCCTTGAATTTTTATTATTTTAGACATAGCACAACGTTTTGAATCATAGCATGGGTAGTGGTGGTGGTGGTGGTTGTGTGGGATACCCGTTTTTGGGAGGTGCTAGTGTAGGATGGAGGGAAACTACTTTTTTGTCGTTGTGATGTTATGATGATGAAAGGTGCAAGAAGATTGTGATGGTTGATTGATTGGTTTGATGGAAAGTGAGTGAGCCACTGTTGTATGTGTGACTGGGCTATGAAGTGGGTTGTTGTTGTTGTGTGTGGCTGTTATACGTATATAGTATAGTTAGCTATGTAGTTGGAGGGGATTGCCCCCTCTACTCTTAGTCCCTGAGTAGATCGATAGGGCAGTATCTCATAGAGAAATGCGAGCGAGAGTATTTGAAGAATATGAGTCTGTTTGTTTTTGCGTGATGGTGGTTTGATGATCGTTCGTCACGGACTAGAACTAGTTTGCTCAGCCGGGCTGATATCAAAGGAAGACTAATCTGAATCTAATCTACTATATTGAACGCAGCCTTTTGACTTTATATACATACATACAAGTAGGTATGTGTGTTGAGTTTATTATGAATTTCCTCAAACATAAAAAAATGCTAAATCTAATATAGTATGCAAGTAATGCCCGCTCTCTATCTGAATGAATTTTTGGTTTCCCCTCTAAAAAAGTGAGATAAAAAGGAAAGTCTCGAAATGAAAACTGACACAAGAAAAAAAAACTATGCTAGTAGATAGACAATAAAAAAACAACAAACAAAAACAAAAACAAAGGAAAGTATAATGTAATTATTCTCCCTTTTCACCCCATTAAGCATTAACCTCAGCAAACCACTGTCTCAGCAGTCCAGCCAAGGCACCCGGTAAATCCTCCAAGTGATGAACAATCAAGTAATAAGGAAATGGGAACGAGTCCAAATACCGATGAATAACCGGCATTCCATCGGCGCCGAACCTAGCCTCCTTAAGTTCGAGCACCGAATGTCCTTTTTTATTCTCTTTCGCGTCATCCATGACGATAAAAACAACCATTACTCTCTGTTCCATTGCTTCTCTCAGCAGCGGTCTCAGTCTGGCGTGGTCTCTACTCTGAACCAAACCATCAGACAGAATCAACGCGAGCTGCCAGAGATCTTCGCCGCCAGAGTTGGACGCCTGCACCAAGCGGGCATCGCGGAACTGATCGATTGTTTTGCGTAAAAGACGAATCATGTCTGTGCCTTCTTGTTTGAATGTGAATTTCTGCAAGACGCGCGCGCCCATGTCGTGAGAGGAAAAGGAAGGATCCGTCAGTGCGTGAGCGACGAATACGTCCGTTCCGAATCCCAAGACGCCTATTTGACCCGCCTCGAGGACGGTGAGTGCACGCGCGACCATTACGAGTGATTCGAGGGCCAGACGGCCCGAAGAAGATCGGTTGTTGTCGTCCATGGACGAGGAATCGTCCACGCAGAGTAGAATTTGGTATGCGCGCTTGGACGGTATTGCGCGACGCATCCAGATTTTATCGCGCTTGTAGCTCGACGCGATGTAAGGAATGATTTTCTTAATGTTGAGGCGCTTTCCGGTGCGGAAAGAGCCAGAGAGTTTTGTGGATTGTGTTGGTGTAAGGATCAGCCGAAGCTGAGAAGAAAGTGATTGCGATAGTGGCTGGGTCTTTGTTTGGAAAGTCGACCACAGCTCGAGTGCTTCGTCGTAATCGCGGAGTTCTTTCTCCTCAGTAATGTGTGTAGCTGATAGCTGGGTGGAAGTCTCCTGGATTTCCTCGTCTTCGGATTCGTCATCAGGTTCTTCGTCACCCAGCATCTTATCGTCATTGTCGTTATCCATTGCTCCCTTGTGAGTGGCCACTCCGGAGCGGCCATCTTCGCGATCGTTTTTGGAAGAATCTCGTGCCTCGGGAGGCTCAATGTCCTCCATTTCAACATCCTGCTCTTCCTCCTTCGGTTCGTCCTCAGGCATGACTTGTTGACCCTTCTCCTCCATCTCGGTGTCAACAGCCATGGTGTCATCCATTGGACGGGCCTCTTCGTTGGTAGCCGTGCCGAGAGCTTGGGTATCAGCTTCGGCGGTATCGTCCTGAAGGTGTTGGAATTCGGCTCGTGCCATGTCCTCGGCAGATATGTCCGCCTTTGGTTGTTGTTCCTGCTGATCATCCGCTGCCTGGATGTCCTTCTGACTCTTATACCACCGTTCCAAAGCATCACCTAATCTCTTGAACGGCTGAGCATCCTTTGAATCTCTATCATCCTTATCATCCGACGGACCCTGCTCCTGGTCCATGCTAGAAAGCGCACCTTGTTCACCGGGTGCCTTCTCCTCCTCAGATTTTTGTTTGCTGATAGCGCCCTGCTCCTGCTGATCAGCCTTGTTATCAGCGTCATCCTCCTTCATATTATCATCCTTATCCTGTGCCTGACCTCCGCCGTTGTTGACATCACTAGGGGCGGCATCGTTGTTGTCGCCACCAGAGTTATCATCAGGCATCGGCGGCTTCTTCTCATCTTCCTCCTCCTTAGCCTCCTCTCCCTCTTCTTCCATATCCACATCCATCCCCTCCTCTCTATCACCAGCTGCATCCACATTCTCCTCCTCCTCAGCCTTCTCTTCATCAATGTTATCATCCTTTTGATGCTCCCCCTCACCTCCCTCCTTTTCATCCTCCTCATCGACATCACCATCCTTCAACCCCTCATCCTTTACATCCTGATTATCCTCAGGTTTCTCCCCATCCTCCAAATCATCTAAATCATCCTCCTCCCCATCTTCATCCTCACTAATATCAATGTCCATATCATCCGGTAGAGCGAGAGTTTCATTCTCCTCCACATTCTGATCCTGGCGATTCAACTCCTCCTGTGGCGCCCCGCCTTCCTCCTCCTGGCCGGGCTCCCCCTCTTCCCCTTCGTCATCCTCATCTCCTTGTTCACCAACGTCCTCAGAAGCATCACCCGCCTGCTTCTCTTCTTCTTTTTTCTTTTTATCTTCCTTCTTCCCCTCAGCAGCGGCGCTCTGATCCTCCTCATCCTTCTTCCCCTGATCATTGTCGCCCTGCTGATCCTTCTCAGCATCATCCTCCCCAGTACCATCCCACATCTTCTCGTCGACAGCCGTGGGATCCAAATCATCCACGTTGCCGGCCTCCTCATCCATATCATCATCCTCCTCATCACCACTATCATCCCCTTTCTTATCCTTCTCATCCTCCTCTTCATCATCGCCAGCAACGCTCCCCGTCTGGCCCTCCAAATCATCATCTCCCATATCAACTGCGTCCTTGTTATCCTCAACCTCTCCCTGAGTATTATTGTTCTTGTCCTGAGCAAGCTCAGACAAGTCTTCATCCTCCTTAATGTCCTTGCTGATATCCTCAGCACCTTCTCCGTCACCAAGACCAGTTCCGCTCTCAACATTTCCAGACTCATTTGAGGTCTCGTCGCTCTTCTCTTGCGGGGTGCAGAAGCCTTTGTTCGCAATAACAGCAAACGAAGAAGAGAGTGTATAACCAAGACGGCAAGTAGTCCGGTGCAGAGCCGTGTACTGACCAAGATTCTGAGCGCAGGCAGCAGCGTATTGTTGCAGCATAGGAAGAACAAGACGCAAGATAGGCGTTGCGGCAGACGAGGTCGGGAGGCCTCTAACCTGCCGAATAAGAGTCGATGTCTCCTCAGTAATCTTTGGCATGCGGAGCTCATCGATCGCCTTCTGCAAATTGTCGCCATACTGAACAAGCCAGCCAACGTCCTCGGTGGTAGACGGCAAAGTCTGCGCAGTCTTTTGGTAGCGTTGAAGCGCGACAAGAACCTTGCTCGAGAGCGTGAGCGCTGCGTCGGCGAAATTGTCAAGGCCATCATGGTGAAGCCCATTGATGGCATCCGTAGCTTCCTGCGTGTTGGTCCAAAGCAGGATTTGCTGAACAATAAACGCCAAACCAGGCTTATTTGCCGCAATCTGTTCGAGATCGGTTCTGAGAGCAACCAACTCGCGCTCAACATCGACATACAGCGACTCCTGAACAGACGAGCGGAAGCCAATCGGCAAACGCGGCGAATTCTCCTGTGTCTCCTCAAAGGCAGAAAACTTATCTGCCCAGTCGGAAAGTTTACCCTTGACCTCGCCGTGTTCGATAGCCCCAAGCTTGCCGTGCACCTCAACGAGTTTAAGGCCAAACCTGAGAATCTGAACCATCCACTTAAGTACTTGTGCATGGTTCGTAGCCTTGGTCTCGGGAACAAACGATCCCTCGCCGCCAACAGAAAGCTGCTTGACGTACTCAATCGTTTCATCTAGCAGCTGATCAACGCTCGAGGTCTTGGACAGGTACTGTCTTTGCTTGTACATGACATTCAGGACACCTTCAAAGTATCCAATGCTCCGCTGTACTACTTCTCTGTTCAAGTCTCCGTTATGATCCAGCGCCGCATGACGCACCTTGGGTGCCAAGTCGAGGGTCTTGTGATAGAAGTACTCTACAGCCTTCATCTCAGACTCGGCAACATGTGGCACCAACCCAGATCCGACGAGTACTATCTGAGTCGAGCTTTGTTTTTCCAAAAGGTTGGTGCCCAAGTTTCGACTGAAACCCATGGAACGAAGCATTTTGAGTGTATCACTGTAAAGAGTAACCTTGCGTGTCTTGAGGTGACGAACAGCTTCCTTATTCTCCTCGGTAAGAGTACCAGGAGTTTCTTTTCTCAAGGAAGCCATGGAAGACACGAGGTCAGTGACATACTCATCCAGCGTACCAGGAACGTCAATGATCGTTGCCGGAAGTGAACCATGCTTGGCCATCGCCTTCAGCACAACAGGTAAGTTGGCCATCTTGCTCCACTGGCGATGCTGTTCAATGCCTGGGATCAACTTCTGGCACACAACCACAGAATCCCGAGCAGCTCGAGAATCAACGACTGCTGAACCATGGTTGAAGCCTGTAACGACTGAGTGGTCCTCATCAGGTAGGCCCTGGTCCGTAATGTCCTTCACAGGCTTGCCAAGAACCTCCCTGAACTTGCGAACAAGCTTGAAGAGCTTCTCGTGCGACTTGCGAGCGCTGGCTCTCAGCGACTCGATATTGGTGTCGCGCCACTTGAACATAAGTAAGACATCAGCCATCTTCCTGTCGAGATCTTTCCGACCAGTCTTGATGACTTCCGAAACCTTGTTGTCATATCGACTGTAGTAGACAATAAAGTTCTTTACAGAATCGCGAACTAGACCAAGCTCAGGCTCATCCTCAACGAAGAGATCCAGCTGGTTCTTGAGTTGCTTGAGCAGATCCAAGCGCGCGGCGAATTGGCCGACACTAGATCCGGTGAAGTACGATTCAAGCACCCTCAAAAGATCAACAGAATGGGCCTTGAGATCCTGGCCCTGCTGAAGGATCGAGCAAGGTTCGAGAATGACCGAACCATAGGCGATGAACCACCAGGATTTGGCATCATCATGATACCTCCTGGCCTCCATATCAAGCAGTCTACCCCAGCTAGACAACTCCAAACGGCGGAAGTCGATAATTGTATTCCTGAGCTTTTCAAATAAGACTGGCGCCTGGTTTTCCTTGGTCGCCCAGCCGCCCGTATGCCACTCATCAACGTGGGCATGCAGGTGCTCAATACCGACAATTATCTTTGCCAGAGGGTCGTCGATAGACATCTCCAGCACCTTGTCGCAAGCCATGATCACATCAACAAGAGTCTGATGGTGACCAATCTCATCAATACCCTGGAGTTCCAAGAACCGGTTCTTGATGGCATTGATGAGAGTAAGTACCTTGCGAACTTCGCCAAGATTGGAGTCGGTGTAGAAGTTGTAGTTGACAGACTTGGCTTCGGAGCCGAAAGCCTTGACTTGGTCTTCAAACACCAGCATCGTGGCAGGAAGAAGCATGCTATCAAGGTCAGGCGTGCTACCAGCAGAATTCCGCTTGTCGCGGGCAATCCTGCGTGCGACCTGAGTGCACAGGCCCCTGATAGACTCCTGTGCGTCTTGTCTAGACAGGAAAATCTTCTCATGAGCCTCAGCCAACAAGACGGAAAGTTCACGTCCGCCGTGTTGAGATTTCTTCTTCTCCTGTTTAGGCGCATCATCGTCGTCTGCAGCAGCGTAGTAGTCAGGGAACAGGGAGTCGAACTCCTCTTGATCATACTGTTCCTCATCCTCCAAGCTGCCCTTGAACTTGTACAGACTGTTCTTGGCTTCCTCAGTCTTGCGATCGGCCTCAAGTTTCTTGCTCCATTCTTCGTGGAAAGCAGCAAAGGATTCGTGAAGAGACCGACGAAGAGCAACAGGAAGTTTGTCAACGCCTTCGACGGCAGTGACGGCCTGAACAAAGTTAAGGAACTCAAGAGTGCGATAAGGAAGTTCCATGGACTCCGCTTTCCAAACAGTACCTGAAAGGAAAGGAGTGACAGCAACAAGAGACTGCGAGTTGTCCTCTTGTGCAGGCGAGTCCGTAACAACCCCGCGACCCAGCGAGAGACCCATCTTTAGGCAGCGCAAGAATCCGATCAAAGGCATCGTCAAGTCTTGATAAGCACCGAAGCGTGGCGTCAAGCGACCAATGAGCAAGCTCACGTTCTGCTCGACGAGCGCCATCTCCTCGGCAACATCGCCTGACGAAACAGTCATGATGGAGCGCAGATGAGTAGTAGCCACATCATTCTGCAGCAGTGCACTCAAGACGTTGTTGAATTCACTCTGCAGAGAACGAAGTTCGCCGCCATTAGGCCTGTAAATTGTCTGAACGGCAGGCGGCTCGCCCAAGCCTTTAGACTCCTCAATGAGGAGCTGGGAGCGAAGATTCGTTTTCTGACCAGTGAAGGCCATTTCAAACTTCTCAAGAGCAGCGATTTGCCCTTGCAAGCTCTGGTACAACTGCTGATGCTCCTCAGCTTCGATCTGCGCGCGATGATGGGGATCAAAATTCTTGTCAGGCACGAACAGTCTGACACATCCCAATGCGAAACGGACCCAAGCAATTGAAGCATAAGCAGCTCTCGGCTCGAAACCCTTGTTTGCAGCCGCGAGTGAAACCAGAGATTTTGAAAAGTCAGTCTTGAAAGTCTCAATAACATGCTGAGGCCACTGGCCAGCAGGCATCTGGAGCTCCGCCTGTTCGAGCCATGAACCAAGCTCAGACAAAGCAACGGGCGAGAGATTGGCACTCTGGAGTACAGCATTGTACAACTGAGTGACACTGCCCTTGGCAGTCTCGTCATGAGCAGCAACGACCTCTTCGAGCAATCTCAAAAGCAATTGCTCCGTTTTCTTGAGAGGATCGGTCGCTAACGCCTGGGAAGCGCTGACTAGTGCTTTACCCATGATAGGCATCTCAACTTCGAGAGATCTCAGCTCCTGCAGAGTAGCCGAAGAAGCGGCATCGTACTTGAGCAACAAAGACTTGGAAAGTGCTCCCTCCCAGGGATGCACCTCGCTCTCCTGAACAAGTAGGCAATCCACGGACTGCAAAGCAGTCTGCTTCAAGCACTGCATGCGCATTAAGTTGACAGTAGGGATGCTGGAGAGAACATCAACGTCCGTTGAGCCCATGGGAACTGGAGCGCCCTGGGACACCTGATGAAGCACAAGAGCTTGTCTTAGCCCTTCAAAGCTTGACGCAAAGAAAGGCTGCTGTGTGCGCGAGTGTTCGCCGATCTTAGCCTCAAGTGCTGAAATCTCACTCTGAAGATCCTTAACCAGGCTGGCGGCATCCGCCTTGCCCGTTCTAATGACTGAATAAATCCGAGCCATAGAATCTTGAACGGTACGCAGAGTAGAGATATCGACATCGACTTTCCAACGTAATGAGTCGAATCGGTCAGCAAGAAGCTCCAATTCAGTGATCTGCTCAAGTGTCTGAGCATCCGTGATTGGATCGGGGCGAAGCTGATGCCACAGGACCTCCATGCTGAGACCAGTCTCGAGCTTGAAGCTGACAACGAAGTCGCGCTCGAGGCATCCAGCAATGGTAGAAAGAAGCCTGTGGCTCGCGGGATCTTGCAGAGCTTCCAAGGCTTGCTGCAAAAGATTGGATCCCTGAGTCAAGTGCGCCTGGAAGCGGGCTTCATCGAACGAAGGCTCAATGAGAGCATCAAAAGTCCGCTGCCAAAACAACATCACTCTCCTCAGCACTTGGCGGCGAACCTTCCAGGTTCCAATCTCCTCAGAGCGCTCGGAAATGTATCCCTTGACTGCGCCGAGAACTGATGAGAGGAACCGCACAGAGTTGGCGGTAGAGTCCTTGGCGAGCGAAGCAACCTTGTCAGAGACAAATGATCTCTGCAGGCGATTGAGCGAAGACGGCTTGCTGACATTGACTCTTCTCAGCTGAGCCTCCATCACATTCTCGGCCTTTTGAATCTCAAGGTAGACTTCGTAGCAAGCGCCAAGCCATTCAGACAGTCCCTCGCGGCCCTTGTTCAAGACCGGAACCATGGGCGAGTTCACGAGAGGATGCAGGGGCATCAACATCTTGTCTGGAGACGAGCTATAGAGCTCGGCCAAAGCCTGTCTAAGCGGTGCGGCATCTTCAGCATGAATGTATGAAGAGATCTGAACGAGCTGTTCGACAGCTGTGGGCGACTTGATCAAAGCCATTGAATCGCCGGTAAGGCCCTCTTTGCTTGCTTCCAAGTAGGCATCAATCTTGTTGCTATCTTCAAGAGAGAGCAGATCGAAAGCCAATGGAACAAGGTCCTCGTCCTCAGCAAGCTTTGCCGCCTCGCCGAACCGCTGGAGGCTTCCCTCAACAGGAGCAATGGGCTCCTCGACAGCGGCGACGGTCTCCTCGGAAAGAGGCTCAAGGTGCACCTCGACGGAGCGGTTTCTCATGGCTCTGGAAAGCTCGCCATGCCGAGGATCAACGGTAAGGAAGATCCTGAAATCGGGATGCGGCTTGATGATTCTGGGCTCGCCACCTGAGCCGCTGTGCTCATTGACGCTCAGAATGCCGTTAGGACGCTCAAGAAGCGAGTTGAGTCTGTCCAGAACGGAAGCACTGCAGAGGTTGGCGTTGTCGAGAACAAGCCATGAACCACTCTCGACAGCTCGAACAATGACACCGTCGAGCCACTCGAATCGAGGGTTCTCCACCTGAAGCGGTCTACCCATGGCCTCTAGGGCCTCGATCAGAAGAGCGCGCAGATCCTCAGGAAGAGACTGATCATTTTCATATGCATCTGTGATCAACGGCGAAAGCATGATATCATAGAGCGCAGTCTCTCCCTTATAGAGATGCAAACCAGATAGCAATTCTACCACCTCATTGGAAACTGGAGCAGGAAGAACATGCAGTACATACTCATCCAAAGCTTCCAAAAGCTTGGTGAGGGTGGCTTGGACCTCCCTAACCGGATCAGCCTGCTCGAAGCCACCAATGAGATCCATAGCATCCACATCGGCGTTGAGTGGGAAAGTCTCGAGAGGCCTGCCTGCCATGGCAGCGACGTGCTCCAACAGCACTGATTTGCCGCTGCCCGATGGGCCGACAAGGATACATGGTAGATCTTGCTCAATGGCGAGCATAATGGACTCGATCTCCTTGAGTCTGGGAGTTGGGTCGATCGCTGGGAAGGGCGTGGGCTGGGACAGCGAGTTGCGCTTCAGAGTTGCCAGACCGACCTGAGCATAGTCAGGGTTCGTATCGTGATAGAGACCGTGACTCTCCGGCTGACGTCCAAAGACCTCGACGAAGAGTTTGGTAACAGCCTCACGATCACGGTCCGAACGGAAACGCTGCCGAATGATGACATCGAGGTAATCTTCTGGCTTGCGGTCGGCACGCAAAGTGTCGTCCGATGTCAGCAAATCACCCCATCGGAGCGTATCACGGAGGTTGAACTCCCATGGGGAGCCCAGAGCGCCAAAAGACCGTCGATTGACAACCTCGTCATCGAGTCTTGACATGAACTCGATAAGTTTTTGTTGTGTGTCCTCGCCGATCTTGGAGAACTTGTGCTCCGTAATATGAAGAAGATCCTCCTTGGTGAAAACGTCCGAGTAAACCACGATAAAGCGGTTGACAAAGGAGCTAGGAAGACCCTTGCGTCCACCTCCCTGATGATGAGGGTTCTGAGCAGCAAAAAGCTTGAAGTCGGGGTGGCGCTTGAATACTTGGTCAAGCTCTGCAATATACACCTCTCCACGGTGATCCAAGCAGGCGTTGAGACCTTCAAGAACAGTCTGAGATGCCAGATTCATTTCCTGTTCAATCGCGGTTAGTAATCTCCAAGTCAGGAAGCCAAATATTATTCCACTTACATCCAAAAGAACCCATTCACCCTTCTGCATAGCCTCCAGGAACGGAGCATTCTGCCAGACAAAGTTTCCAGCCTCAGCACCCTCAACCGGCACATCAGTACCAAACAAATCCATCAAATCAGTCTGATCCGACAAATTAATTCTTGTCAACGGCTTTCCACAAGCTCTAGCCAAAGCAGTGATCAATGTGGTCTTGCCGACACCAGGGTTACCCTCAAGCAAGATCGGCTTGGTAGCCTGGAGCGCTCTGATCACGCGCATGGCGTTCATCCTGGTGGTAGGAACCGCAAACTCATTTCCAGCATCCTCAACGTCAGCAGCCAACGACCTCTCAACGCTAAAGTCTCCAATAGACAGCGACTGAGAATCGATCTTAAGCTCCGGCTCCTGGAAATACGGGGCCACGAGGTCTGTACCGCAGAGCGAGCTGAGCTCCTCCAAACACATCAGCCGCTGGGAAGCCATCTCCTTGGGGTCAACAGCAATCAGAGCAGACGGGTTGGCACCAATGGTATCAATAAACACCATGGCTGCTCCGTGGAGTAAAGCAAGCTCGACTGAAGGGAAATGAGAAGTATTCATGAACTGAACCCAGGCAAGAATATCTCTGACCGAGAAAGCCGTGGCCGACGATTGTCGGAACATCTTGCCAAACCACGAAGTGAACTCGACAATGATTCTGGAAACGGGCTTCTTGCCAGTGTTGCTGCGTTGCTGCTTGTATCTGCTGTCAAGCTTGGACACGACGATGTCGTGCACATCCTCAACATCAGAGAACGCAGGCACCCAAACCTCAGTGAAACGGTTACGCAGAGCAGGAGACAGTTCTTTCTTGCCAAAGTCGCCACCAGGGTTCATGGTAGCGAAGAACTGGAAGCCTTCAGCGCCAGTGACAAAGGAGTCATCCACGCCCTTTTCGGCCAGCAGAAGACTGCGCTGAGGCTCAAGAACCGAGTTGAGGCGCTCAAGAACCGAATCGTCGGCGAGTGAAATCTCGTCGAGGAGGAAATAGCTGCCCTGCTTCATGGCATGAACAAGACTACCATCGCTCCACTCAAATAGAGCCTTGCTTCTTGTCGTGCCGCTGTGGATCTTTGACTTGAGCGGCTCGGGAACCATGGCGAGATTGTTGGAAGGGAGTTCGCGATACCACTCCTGCAGCGATTCCAAGGAGTCCTTTTCCTTTCCAAGAAGAGAAGCGGCCTCCTCCAGATCCCGGAAAAGGCCATCGATGACAGCTCCCCTGTTTCTCACGGGTCTCTGAGAACCAATGAGATCTCCAGTCTCCGTATTCTGGTGTGCGTTGACAATATGCAGCTCCTGCTTCTCAAACTCAGCCAAAAGCTGGCAAACTGTGGTCTTGCCGCAACCAGTCTCACCAACGAGCAGTACGGGCTCGTTATTCTTGATGGCACGCTTGACGAGGACGTAGAGTCTTCGCATGGCCTTTGTCCAGATAACACCTTGGCTATTCCTAGCCTTAACATTGCTCAGCTCAGGAGCAGTCTCGAGGTCATACAGGCGATCAATGTCAATGGTGACCTTGAACACCTGCTCAATAACTTTCTTAACCTCGTCGCGCTCCTCAGGCTTGCGAACCCTCTCGGCTAGCAGCATGAAACCATGCTCAGCCAACTCCTGGCGGTTCTCAGCCTGTCTCAACGCCCAACGGAAAAGATCTCTGAGCGTAGCGAAACTGTTCTTTTGCTCAAAGACACGACTCTCTTGCCGAAGGCGAGTCAGCTCCTTGTACACTTGAACAATGCGGCGGCAATCCGAAGGGGCAGTGTTGCGGCTGCGCTTCTGCAAAATAGTCTCGAGTTCACTCTCGGGGATGTCGTCGAAGTGAAGCTCAAGGAATCTGTTGCGGAAAGCACGGGACAGAACCTTTCTGCCTCCATACAAGCCAGCAGGATTTTGAGTGGCAAAGAGACAGAAGTTTTCGGCCGGTCTCACGATCTCTTGTGTCTCTGGGATCAAAAGTTCTCTGTTGTCGTCCAGGAGGCGGTTAAGAGCCTCGAGAACGTCGGTAGGTGCCAAGTTCAACTCGTCCAGCACAATCCAGGAGCCTTCTCGCATGGCCTGAACGAGAATACCCTCCTGAAACTTGAGTTTGCCTTCGGAGTCAGACACATATGTGCCGAGATACTCTTGCAAGTCGGTGTGTTCGTGGTTGTTGATGCGCACAAACTTGTTTCCGGTGTAGTTGGCAAGGTACTCGATCATACTGGTTTTACCCGCGGAAGTTGGACCCTGAATAAGAATGGGGTACCTGCGAGTAGATGTTGCGCGGACCAAGTTCAAGAGATTTCTCTCGACATACGGTGTGATAATGTAGTCGTCTCTCTCTCTTGGTGTTTCGCTGCCCTGAAGAAGCCAGTATTGATGATCCTTGTTAGTGTTCTTGAAATTGACATAATTTTTGCCATCGACTGGTCTCTTTGGCGGCTGAGTAAGAATATTTGAGCGCTTCAGGAGGTGTTGGTGAATCAGCGGTCTGACCGTCCGCTCCGACTCCTCGCTGAGCAGAGTAGTAAAGCACATGCAGAAACCTTCGTAGAGGGCCCGTTCAAGACCATACAAAGGTGCCACATCGTTGGCATAGGTAAGGACTCGAGTAAGAGTACGCAAACTGAAGTGAGGGACCTCATTGGCCTGGTCGACCAAGGTCTTCAGCTCGGCGCGCTTCTTGATCTCGAGATAGAGATCGGCAACATCGTCAGCAAGTCGGTCGATGGTGCTGTTGTTGCCGTTGAGGTAAGTCTTAATGATAGTAAGTAGGTCCTTCTTGTCCTTGTCTGGACTCTGGACATAAATTTCAGTAAAGCGAGACCGTAGTCCCTGGGGAAGGTCACGCTTGCCCACGTCAGTGGCGGGATTCATTGCACCGAAAACTCTGAAGTTAGGGTGCGCTTGTATTCTCTCAATTTCTCCCGTCTCGGAGAGAAGAAGAGACGGTGTAGTCTGGAATAACCCAGCAATGCTCTCCAAGGTGTCAGGAGAAGCAAGGTTGATTTCGTCCAAAAGAACCCAATCACCATTCCTGGCAGCCTTTACGATCTTGCCCTCGACGAAGGCAAAGGCAAAGCCGCCTGGACCGCTGGCAATCTGTTTGTCAAACTGATCAAGGCTCTGAGAAAAGGTTTCCCAACGAGGCTTGAGGTCTTGGAGCCTCTGAAGCTTTGTTGATTCGGTCTTACGACGCTTGGCAGGCTGTCCATCGGCTTCCTCAGAGCGAGCTTGGGTGCTTGCCTCAAGCTTGGCCAGGATAGCCTCAAACATCTTTGGTGCCTTGCGCCATTCTTTGGAAACCTCCTTCCACTTGCCCTTGGCAAACCTCTTGGCGATGCGGTCGAGGTACTCCTTGTTCTTCTCGGCAGACACGCCAGTCTTTTCCAGAAGATCTTCGAATTCCTCCTTCAGGGGCATCGCGAGAGTTTGCGCGCTAACTGGCTTGAAGCCACCCAAGAGATCACCAGCTTCGCTCTGCTGAGACAAGTTGACGGCGACAAGTTGGTGGCCCAGTGTTTCTGCCAATTGCTGAACAACGGTCGTCTTGCCGATACCTGTCTCACCGACGAGCAGAAGGGGCTCACGGTGTGTGACGGCGACGGAAATCTGTTCGAGTAATCTCTTGGCATGGACGGTAGTAGCGAAAGGTCTCTTTGACTTGTTAACTCTGCTTGACCGTTTACCCTTGGCGAAGGAAGCACGGCCAATCTTTAAGCTGGATTCGGTGTCTTCAAGGTCAGGAACATATCTCGAGAGGTAGTGATCCACCTTTTCGGGGGACAGGTGCATCTCCTTGGCGATGGCTCCGATAAGAATGCTGCGAGCCGCAATCTCGTGAATGTTGCTCACGAAGCAGTCGACAGCCTCTTGAAACATTCGGTCCCGAGCAGTTTCACTGATGGCCTCATCCCCAGTCTGGCACCCTTCGGCTCTCAGGATGCTGTCTAGTCTCCCGCACCACTTCAACAGATCTCTGGTGCCAATAGGTCGATCGAGTACAGTACGTCCAAGGGAAAGGCGGCGTGAACCAGTGGTGGAAGCCATGAGTTGATCGAAGACGGCGAGAATTCCGGCGGTATACTTGTGCAACAGGGGATATCGGACATTGATAACCTCGACCAAATCATCACGAGGCAGGGACTTGACATGTACCAATTGCCAGAGTCGCAATCCAATAAGGTTTGGTAAATTTTCCTTGTCGTGCATACCGGGCTGAGTCCTGACAGTCGCAAACATCCTGAATCCGCTGGTGGCCTGGATCCTCTCTCCACGGCCTGGAATAAGAAGCTCTCCACGTTCGATGAGAGGCAACAGGGTGCTCATGACTTCGGTCGGTGCACGGTCGAGATCCTCAATCAATACCCATCTGCCTTCCTTCACAGCGGTAGTCAAAACACCTGGACGCCACGAGAAGGAACCGGGCTTTTCGTCTGTCGTATACAAGCCAAGGAGCATCTTTGCATCGGTCTGCTCGTTAAGATGCAGAGTCACCATCTCGGACTGCTTGCCGAGCTCTCTCGCAACCTCCTGAACAAGGGACGTCTTACCAGCACCTGACCGGCCATGAAGTAAGATGGGGCCGGGCTGCAGCAAGGCGTTGGCAAGGTTCTCGAGGTTTTCAGTCGTGGTTGAAGTGAGGGCAAGAGTGCTGGGCGTATTTACAGGGCCCAGGGGCCGAGGTAGTACTGTATTTCCATAGGTAACAACAAGAGGGGTTAGATTTTGCATTGGGACCTGGAACGCAGCAGGCAGCTCAGCGGTTGCCGCTGCCTGGATACTATTTCGAAGGCGCCGGACATCTTGACTGCGGGCAACCTCATACAAGCTCAAGAATGCATAATCAGCTCGTCTACCATCCAGTTGCGACACGAGGCTGGTGCCCTTGGGGATGTACTTGGCAACGAGCGCCTCGACCTTTTGGTCGGCGGCATGGTGGAGCTGGCAGAAGATGCGGATGGCAAGGTATCTAACTTCCGGGATTGCTTGAGTATCGGTGAAGAGTCTCTGGAGCTGTGATCGTCGTGACAAGCCTGAATAAGACCGCTTGTCAAAGTTGTTGAGTCTCCATAGGGCGAGTAGAATGGCGGGAAGATCCGCGGGGTCGAAGGTGGTTAGATCTAGCGAGCCGAGCAATTTCCCTGAACCCGACCCTGCCCCTATTTGGCCGCCATGAAGATGTGAGTTGAGAAACACGGCCAACGACGGTGCAAAGGGCAGAACTCGTGCAAAAGCTGCGAGAACCCTCACATCGAGTTTTGGGTGAGACAGAGTCCAGCGGGCGCAGATATCGGCGAAAACGTTTTCAAAGTGGGCGAATATTCGATCGGTTGCTGGGGGTGTGAGTGCTGCATTGGCGATAACCTCTAAAATCGCATTGATCGTTTTTGACTGATGGTCTTGAATTAAAACAACCAGTTCTTGCGGCAAAAACTGCAATGTCGCCGCATTGCTCAGCAGAGAATGTCTCTGCCGGCTCACGTCGATTGCAGCCATGGTTGGCCGACAAAAAAGAGGTGAAGAATCGAAGAGAAGGCGCGAAATGAGTGGCTCATCAGGAGTTCTTGAACCCAAATTCGAATCTTTTTTTTCCTGTCCACTCTCTCCAAATTCAATGTGGGGCAATCTCCAATTCAATCTGGCATGGTGGATTTTCTTGGATTGCCGTCACCTTGGCAGCTGCTCGCCCCACAGAAGCCGGGGGCGACGTTGGGGACCCCTGTTTGCTTCCAGAAGATCAGTATCAGCTAAAAAAAAGTGCCATCGGATTTAACTTGCTCCTGACCACCGACCGTTTCCAGGTACACGCATGGTCCGTGCTTATGCTTGATCGCTTGAGCTCTTGTGCACAGTGCACACATCCCAAGAGGTGGGACACCGTCCAGCCAATCAATCGCCAGCTCGGTAGACTTTTCGAACGACGGGCCGCCAAAAATCTCGGAGCGATTTGACTTGTTGATTGAGATCACGACGGCAAGCTTGGAGCAGCACCCCTCACCAACCCCTCCCCAATCTTTCGAGATTTACACAACACACACACACCATAAAAATGTCTCTTTCCGTAAGATATGCTGCGCAATGCTGCGCCCGCCAGCTTCGCAGCACCTCAACCATCCGTGCCTCCAGCTCCGTTGTTAGCAGGCGGTTTAACTCGACCGAGGCCAGCCCTAAGATCTCCGCCATCGTCGACCAGATTAGCCAATTGACCCTTTTGGAGACGGCAGACCTCGTTGCCAGCCTCAAGGTAGGATAAAACAAATATTACCGCCCGTCGATCACTATACCACCACCCACGAAACCGAAACCCCGCGCACTCGAGTTTGAGGATGAGGATCAGGTGTCGGTGGTGGTGTGGTGGGACGGTGTTTGGAAATACAAATGGGGGGGAAAGAAAAGGGGGCAATAAGAGGCTAACTATCTGAAAACAAAAAAGTCCCGCCTCAACATCCCCGACCTCCCAGTTGGTGGTTTCGCTGCCGCCGGCCCCGCCCCAGCTGCTGCCCCCATCGAAGAAGCAGAAGAAGCAGCTCCTGCCGCCGCCGAGAAGACCCTCTTCAGCGTCACCCTCAAGTCCTTCGATGCCGCTTCCAAGCCCAAGGTAATCAAGGAGATCAAGGGCATGCTCGGTCTCAGTTTGGTCGACTCCAAGAAGTTCGTTGAGAGCGCACCCAAGCTCATGAAGGAGTCGGTACCCAAGGATGAGGCCCAGAAGATTGTCGAAACATTGAAGGCATTGGGTGCTGAGGTTGTGATGGAGTAAATGTTGAAAAAGGGGGTAAATGTTTGATTATGAGAGAGAGAGAGAGGATTGGGGGGCGGAAGGGCGCGCGCTACTGCTGCTTTTAATGGTCTGGGAGAAGTGGGAAGAAAAATATCTAGACGAAAGATACAAACGGGCTGGTTATTTTTTGGGAACAAAACGACTCCATGGCCGGCATGTTAACGATATCTTAGTAAACACAGCCTGTATAAAAGAAACGCATGTAACATTATAAACAATATACCAACCAAAAAAAAAGCATCTTAAGAAAAAACTGCAAAAGCTAACCGTTAACCGGGCAGCCCCCCGAAGGGAGGTGCCCGGGTACGAAACGCATCATTCGGTGCGTTTACTCCGTGGGACGGCCGAAAGAATGGGAGGGAGGGACGATTCGAACCGGTAATCTCTCTGTTTAGAGGTGGGGGTCTATGCTATCCCCCGCCCCTGTGACGGTCGGGACGACTGGCACTGCAATGACCAATTGACCAACCTTCCAAAAGGAACGTCGAATTGTAAAGTCAACCACTTTACAATTCAATTGCAGTATATATATGGTTTCTACGGTGACCAGCCGTCACAGCCCCCAGACCACTTGACCATCCTTCCATCCTTTGGGGTCTGGGGGCTTACAAAAGGTAACGCCGGTATGGGGGGTTATATCCTCATTGGTGGGTACATAGGATACTGGCCATGAAGGTACTCAGCATAGAATTAAATGTTCTTTAAAACTGCACCAAGGTACAGTGAGTACCTCCTAATTCGCTGCAAGATATCCAGACCACCTTGAACTTCCAAACGCTCCGAAACGCCAGAAACGAGTCCTTAACTTATGGATGCTTTCCATTCGCACCTTTTGCCTCTTGTTGGTGATTACACTTGGCCTCAACCTGACTCCTCCATTCCTGATACTCTTCCATCCCCATCCGCTCATCATCCTCCCCCAGCGAACTCGTTTCCTCCCAGAGTTTGTCCATCTCGGCATTTTCTTGTTGTGGAATAGCCCAGATATTCTCCCGTTCCCGTTTATGCCGTTCTCGATCCTCTTCAATACGTTGCTCAATTTGCTTCTTTTCCAAATTAGGCGCGACGAAAGACTTTCTATGGGCTAAAGCGGGCGCCATAGTTCGGGACATTGCCATGTGGGTGCCGATACTCTCATCGTCAGCTTCCCCGTTTGGTGGCGATGACATCAAAGCGTCATGCGTGGCCGTGTCGCGCTCTCTGAGGACCTCTTCTATTTGAGAGACTGCTTCTGCATCGAGAAATGTTTTATTTTGCAGAGCGTGAAGGAACTAATTGCAGAACATTAGAGACCCTGATGCTGGCGATATCAATAAAGAAAATGCATACCTTTTTCAAAACCTTGACATTTGCTGCTCCCGATCCATCTTCAGGCGCCACGGCATCAACAACACGAATAATGTCCCGTTGCATCATCTTCATATATTCGTGATAGCCTTCCCGCTTGGCAAGGTCGAGAAAATGCTCGATAAAATACATGATATTTGCTCGGCTGTTCATATTGCTCTTTTCCAGCTGCTCAAGGATACATGAGTGCAAATCGTCGGAAAAGTCCTTGTGCTTGAGGGCATACTGGGCGGTCTTGGTCGACGAGGTCACTGATGCGTTGAGCTGGCGGAGAAGGCTAGTAAACCTCATGCGAATGTCGAACGGGTCCGCCATCTTGACCTCGAGCTTGTTGTGTGTGATGCTTGAGAATTCTGCATTTGGTGTGTTTGAATAAGGTACCTTGGGAGCTCTTCACGTCATGGCTTTCGGTTTCTCACTGGCAACTTTCTCAGCGCGCGACTCGGGAAAGAGACGAGGAACAGTGGGACTTACCAAGGTTTCAGTGGTTTTAAAGGTTGGATGAGTTCCGTTCTTGGAAGGCGGTGACTGATGGTGGGGTGATTTCCAGGTTGGAGCTTCGACATCGTATCTGTTAGTGGGTTCTTTTGTCTTTTGTATCTTTACGAATAACTTCTGGTTCTCCAGAACATCATTTTTATGGTATCCAATGTCGAGAACAACATTTTTGGCTTTTCAAGAATTCTGTTTATTTGGACCAGTGGCTTTTATTTTCTCAACAGCTACAAGCCTCTCTCAATCTCAAGATATTATGTGACTTGGTACCGCAGATCAGTAGTTCCGCGCTAACAGATGTTGAAGAGTGTGGCATATCAACTTGAGTGACTCGGTTTCGACGTTTGATCTCCCCAACTTCTTTGTGAAACAGAGGTGGGATGTAATTTAATTCATACCCATTTGGAAATTCATAAATTCATTTGTTGTTATCTTTATAAATAGATTCATTTTATAATCCACTATCAACTACGTTGAGATCTTCTTGAAACTTTTACCTGTGATTGCCCCTCAATTTTCTGATAAGAAAACTTACACAACCTTTCCCTCTCACAACAAACTCAAGTCCGAGAATCGGCTTCACCTCCAACACCACACATTCAAACATCACCACTCGCCAATTCACCCAAAATGAGTGCACCTCAAACCACCAGCTCTTCGGAGCTCACCATGGCCGTCCTCGGCTGCGGTAAGTTCCTCATCCTCACACCCTCTCTTCCCTCCAGAAACTGATATATCTCAAAAGGCACAATGGGCATCGCCATCCTCTCCGGCATCCTCGCCGCAACCTCTTCCTCTACCCCCTCCATCACCCCTCAACCCTCCCGCATCCCCACCAAATTCTACGCCTGCGTCAAACGTCCCCAAACCGCCGAAAAGCTCTCCCAAATCTTCTCCTCCCACGAATCCTTCGTCTTCCCAACAGCCTCAGCCAACGTCCCCTCCGCCAAATCCTCCGACATAATCCTCCTAGCATGTAAACCCTACATGGTCAAAGACGTCCTCTCCGAACCAGGCATGGCCGCAGCTCTCGACGGCAAACTCTTAATCTCCATCTTAGCAGGCGTCACTGAAACTCAACTCAAAACCTACCTGACTGAAGCAAACGGCGGTGTTCCCTTGGATTCAACCCGTATCGTCAGAGCCATGCCCAATACCGCTTCGTTAATCAGGGAGAGCATGACTGTTATTGGGGTTACTACCCCTGCTCTTCCCGCAGAGGATTTAGAATTAGTCACCTGGATCTTTAAGCAAATTGGTGAGGTAGTTCATTTACCTCCTGCTAATATGGACGTGTCGACTTCGTTATGCGGTTCTGGACCTGCGTTCTTTGCTTTAGTATTGGAAGCAGCAGCTGATGGAGCTGTGGCGATGGGATTACCTAGGGCTGAGGCGATCAAGATGGCTGCGCAGACTATGAAGGGCGCTGCGGGGTTGGTGTTGAACGGTGATCATCCTGCTTTGTTGAGGGATAAGGTTAGTACCCCTGGCGGATGCACGATTGGTGGGTTGTTGGTTCTTGAGGAAGGAAGGGTTAGAGGTGCGGTCTCGAGGGCTGTGAGGGAGGCGACTGTTGTTGCTAGTCAGCTTGGACAGGGCGTGCAGGGAGTTAATGGGACTAGATTTCCTACGAATGGTGGGTTGCAGTAAAGAGGGGATATAGAAAGGATATTTAGACAAAGAGGTAAACTGGGGTTGGGTTAGATTTTGGGTTAGATGTAGAAGTTCAAAAATAAGAGAGACCGTGGCGCGGATGTTTCCTGATAATAGTGTTTTTCGCTTCCTTGTCTTCCCATTCTAAAGTAAAGTCAAGTGATAAATAAATACGACTGCCCTCCTCCTCCTTTTTCCATTTCAAAAAAGAACAGCCAACGCCAGTTTAGAATACACAAATTACATACACGAGACACAAGAGACGGCTATTTATAATAAGCCTAGCCAAAGCGCTTATGGCAAAAAGCAAAGCCTCCTTATGCATTTATTTTACTCCTCAGCATCCTCCACCCTCGCCTTCTTAGTTGCCGAGCCCATCTCCTCTACATCCCCCTCATCAACCGCCTTGCGCTTGCCCTTTGCTTTATCCGACAGCCCATTCGCTGCCTCAGCCTCGGCCCTCTTCTTCAACTCTTCAAGCTTCAACAACAGCCTCGAATAGTCAAACTCGACGTTCGCAACCGCTTCGTTCAACTTCTGTGGCCTCTCCTTCTTTTCAAGCTGACCCAGCGCATCCTTGTTATGCAGAAAAAGTCTCTTCTTGAGCAACAGCTTCCACAGCTTGTACTCGTGCGCTTCCTCTGGCGTAGGCTCGCGCTTTGTTGCGTCTGATACACCATTCGATGTCGAAGCAGCTTGTCCACCCTCCGCCTCCTCCTCGTCTTCCTCCCCTTCCGCATCAATGTCTGGCCTGACACTATCAGGAAGCCTAGACATGAGATCCATTTCCAAAACACGAGCAAACTGCCGAGGCGCAATCTTTGCCTTGCGTCTGCAAGCTTCGTAAGCGTCTTTGTCGATAATGTCATTTGGTGCAGGGCCGGTTTTGGGAATCACGATGGAGGTATTTAAGTGCAGAGCCCGGAACTCTGGCATTTTTCGGAGGTAGGCAAGATCAGCGAGGTCACGCATGTCGTCGAACGCTTCGTTAGGGTCCTCGACTGTGATTTCCACCGTTTGGGGATGATTGATATATTCCTCAAAGATGAGACTGTAGAATTTTGTTCCAAGACCCTTACCCTGGAAGGGCGGTAGGATGATAAATTGTGAGATTCTCGTTCGGCAGGGGAGCTCGGAGAGGTCGAACTTGGGGTTTTCAAGATCGAGGTCTTCTACTGAAGGAGTCGCAGGTGGCGAAATAGGAGCCTTGAAGTAGAAGAACCTGTAGACGGTGCTATAACCAGCGAATACGTAGTCGGTCTTGGTTGGGTCGGCGGTTGACGTCTTCTTCTGGTAGAGGAAGAAGACGGTCCATCTGTCATCTTCACCCTCATCGACTGGAATCGCGCTACCGCCTTCGATATAGATGGGCGCGAGGATTTGAATGCGCTTGATAACCTGCTTGACGGCGGGATCTGCCAGGTTTCCCTTCCAGACTTCGTAGGTGGAGGTCGTATTCTTGCTGTGCGCATTGAAGGAGACGAGAAGTTCACCGGGTGGGGACCAATCGTCGCGAACATTCTTGACTGCCGCCTCAAAATCATTCTTCTTTTGAAAAGCGACCTCGGGCAGGTATTCCCTCAGAATACCCTCAATATCTGTTGCCTCTGTTTCGCCTACTGCTGTGAACTTCTTGCTGTATGTGATGGAGAGGGTCGGTCGCATGTCGGTCGCATTGTAGCGCAAGTTGATCTGAAGATTCTTGTATCCGAAAATCTCCTCTGCGTTGCCAAAGATCGGATACGTGAATTTGGGGTAGAATTTGGCGAGTGTCTTGATGCCATCGTTGCTAGGAGCTACGAGCGACAGCTGCAGCGCCTCGTTGGAGTTCGCCGACCCTGTTGTTGGAGTCAATTGTTAGTCAATTCATCGATTTTGGTTCAATATTTCAGCAAGACATACAAGCTTCGTCTGCGGGCATCTTGCCAAGATTTTTGTGAGTGATGATGGGTTGGTGAAGTTTGCGATCGAGTGAGAGTTTCAGTGTGAAATGGATAATTATTCCTTGATGCAAGCGCGACGCGATGCTCTCTCTCAACGCGACCAGGTTTAATTGAAAGCTCGGGCCTCGCTGATTTCACTCTGACCCACAAGCGACAAGTACCTCGTGCATCTGGTGAGGACCATAGTCTGTGTGTCTTTGACTTTTTTCACTCGAGACTTTTCCTTTACCTTCCTCATTGTTTAAGCATAAGATTAAACCCTTCAATTACTCCTGGTCTATCGGTTTCTTTGCTCCGAGTCGTCATGCTTAACTTGTCAATACTTCCAGAGACAGTTTGCAGGGTACTTAAATGGAACCCGCCCAATTGTTCTTTCAGCCAGCGGCACATGCCATCCTAAAACCGGCCTTCAGGCAGCGGGCCACTCAGGAATTGGTATTCCCTGGAAACTTGTCTCCATTTCCAAGGCTGGCTCTGTGGAGACTTCACGAATAAATCTTGACAAGGCCTTGTTGTTGATGGCATCTTCATTCATTTTTTCTCTCTCTTCCTCGACTGCCCTGTCTCTCCATTCAATTGTCAATCATTTTTTTTTTTTGAATTAACCGATTGATTTGGCAATGGAATGATTTGACAGCGGTCCACGAACAGCATCATTTTTCTTTTCTGTCTTTTTTTTTCCTTCCATTTTCTTTGAGTTACATCGGGTACTCTTATACATCAATTCACCCTTTAACCTCAACAAAAAAAACTTAAAAAGACAAACCTCATGTCAGAGCTTCGCGAAATGTCGGCGCACCAGCCGGCTGCGGTGCAAAGGCCGAGCCTGTCAATGCGCGTAAAATCTTCAATGATTATGGGCATAACAGGTCTCATTTCTCGATCATTTCTGTACGGTTTCAACAGGGTGGAAGTAACCGGTCTGCAACGGTTCATCGAGCTCATAGACAGTCGTGAGGATCCAGAAAAGAGACAGAGGGGACTTCTTACTGGTAAATTTAAACCACACACACCATCTTCATAGCCTCTTGTAATAAAAATCATCTTGTTCAAAATGCTAATTCGTTAAACTATTTACCAGTCTCCAATCATGTTAGCGTGTGAGTGACACCCATCCATGTCTTATAACCAAAAATCTCATAATGTCTTTCCAGCCTCGACGACCCAGTAGTATGGGGAGTCCTCCCCCTCTCCTACGCCTTCAACCCCAGCAACCTCCGCTGGACCCTCGGAGCCCACGACATCTGCTTCAAAAACCAACTCTTCGCCTCCTTCTTCACCCACGGCCAGGTCCTCCCCTGCCACCGCTCAAAACACTCTCAACACGGCGGCATGTTCCAACCAGCCATAACCCAAGCCATCCGCCTCCTCTCCCGGCCTTCATCCCAACCTTCACCACCAACCTACTCAACAACCGGCTCCGACTCAATCCCATCCCCACTAACTTTCCCTCAATACCGACGACACAGCTGGGTTCACGTCTTCCCCGAAGGTCTCGTCCATCAACACCCAAAAGTTGACCTCCGCTACTTCAAATGGGGTCTAGCCCGTTTAATCCTCGAAGCCGATCCAGTTCCAGATATCCTCCCCATGTTCATAGACGGAACCCAAAGATGCATGCCTGAAGACCGCGGATTCCCTCGTTTCCTCCCTCGTATAGGCCAGAGGGTACATATTTCCTTTGGAGAAGTCCTAGATTACGACGCCGTATTCGGGGATTTAAAATCTAGATGGGATACTTTGGTCGAGAGAGAAACTGCAAAGGTGTCATCAACCACCAACAAGAAATTAACGAGATTTTTCGGGTTATTAGGATGCAGCAACAAGGACGAGGAGAACAACAACACGGTGGTTGATTCGTCATTAGTACTACAACCAGGCGACTTGACTCTTACAAGCGAGGAACTGAAATATGGAAAAGAAGCTCAGGAAATCAGGATAGAAGTTGCTCGGCGGATGCGTGAGGAGATTTTGAAGCTTCGTAGGGCCTCAGGGAGGGATTACCCAGAGTCTGATCCGTCTTTTGGGTTCGCGGAGATTTGGGCGTCTGATAATGAGATTGAGGCTAAAAAGTATAGGAGTAGGGTTGATGGAAGCAATATCAGTCAGGATTAGAGATGAGTGATTGATTGGGCCGGGGTCGTCCACGAGAAAAAGAAAAAGAAAAATGGCGAAAAAGAAAGATTTGTTTATAGAGGAGTTGACTTTTTTGAAAAGCATGGCATGGGGGGGGGGTGGTGTTTATAGAAAAGGAAGGGGAAAACATTATATTCTGAAATGAAAATAAATTCTGGTTTCAAAAAAATATCAGTGTTGCATTTATTTGTATACTCCTTTTTTTCTTTTCTTAAGCAAGGCACCAAAGTGATGTGATAGAATACCGCATAGCTATAACCTGAAAACTTTTCCAAAACAAACCAGAAAAAAAGGAATGCCTCCTCCACCTTGCAAATCTCGCGATATCCTGTAGTGTAATGAATGCACATTTTTTCGTGTATAAAAGCCACAGGCGGCCACTAAGAAAAAGACATGTAACAACGTTCCGTCCAACTGACTCCCCCCATCCAATACCCTTAAAATCCAAATCAAGGGAATAGTCCAAATAAAAACGCCCCTAAAAACCATTCCACTTCCTATCTGACACTCCAATACCCATCCCTCCATCTCAAACCCCTTCAGTTTTAATCGAAACTCTAGAAGCACTTTGTATCCTCGCCTCCTCCAACTCACAAAGTTTCCCCAAGAGATCCGCAATCACTTTGGCCTGATACATACCCATATGCAGCCAAATAGTCTCAACAATCCCCCTTGCCCAAGTCCGATAGCGAAGTGGGATCCCCGGGGCGCAAGCAGCCACCTTGATCTCAAACAACAACGTAGGAATTCCCGCTATGCCAATGACAGCACCGCCTTGGACCTTGTCGAAAACTTGCCGTTGGATTTCATTCATCCTAGGATGCCGATAATGCGTGGGAATCGAAACAAGAGTATCCCGTGAAAGACGTACAAGATTGCTCTGGGATAGCTCTCGCTGCATGGGCGTGACAATCGACGAGCTGCTGAACGGAAATCGGGCGACACTTTCAACCAACAATTGGTTGACCATCGTCCGAGCCCAGCGATAGTGATTCCATACCCTTGCAATGTACATATCAAAATAGACGTGATAACAGCCCTCAAAGACTGCCTCTGGAGGGAAAACTTTATCCTCCCTGCCTTCCTCAACCACGGCCCAAATACCTGTCTGTCGTCGTCCCCAGTCATCGAGCTGCTTCTCTATGACCAGTGCTTTGGCGATAAAGTCGGTAGTCTCAGGTTTTCCGTCGATGAATGGCCGACTGCGCACATAAGCCGCCAGCTTGACAAACTCGACGATCACGGCGATAAGTTCCGCCGAGGGCTTATCATCTGGCGAGCAGAGATTGATGCTCATTGAAACCCACTGCGAAAAGGGTCCGGGGAGAACTCCCGTGTCCGACTGAACCCCGGGCTGCGATGGGATCATATTCAGCGGCTCCGGGGACGCAAGCAGCAGAGCACTGAATAGTGATGCTACGATAGAGAAACAAAGCTGTAAGAGGCCGCGCAAGCCCTCGGATTGGGATTTATGGAATGGTAGGAAACTTGTCAGGATCGCAGCGCCACCTACAATGTGTGTTCGTGCTGGTGCCCCGGTTTTGTTGCCACGAACGACCTGGAGGTTGTCAGCTAGTGACTCTATCGATGTTGGTATGTACTATTGATCTGAGAAACTCACCTCAAACATTGCCATCATAACCACCGCACGCAAGATGACTTCCATATCAAGGCCTGAAATATCTCTTCCTCTGATAGATGTTGACATCTTTTGAAGAGCCATTCCGTAATGCTGCTGCGCCAAAGTGTCCATCTCCTTGTCGCCATTGAGATTTGCCAGGCCGGCTAATCCCACGGCTGCCATAATGTTACGTGTTGCCGGTGCATGAACCCATTGTACTCCTCGTAGCTCCTGACCGGCTCTTGGCTCATCTGGGAGTCCGATAACATAGTGTTCGAGGTAGAATTGGATGCCCTTGTCAACAACGGCTGCAGGGATGTCTCTGATCAGATTTTGCACGGGAGGCTTTCTCTCTACTTTTACCAACGGTCTTGCTTCAGTGGGCGAGCCAAACCCGTGTGAGGAGTGAGCAGTGTGGGCCGAAACAGGTGATAGTGATGAAGGCGACGAGGAAGATGAAGGGGATGACGCTGATGACGAGGATGACGCTGAAGGGGTTGGTGAAGACCTGGAGGGCTCCCCTGGCTCAGATTCCGCCGGGAGTCCCCATTGAGCATGCGCTCGCTTTATAACTTTGCTGCTTTCATCCCGGAACATCAACGAGAGCTGGTCCCGATAGCCAGGACACGGCTTGCCAACCCGGATGCATTGTGCGCATTGTGGTCTAACCTTGTCGCACTGGGGAGAGCAAGAGAATGACCCGTCAGCAAGTGACATCCTTTGAACTCCCGTCGGCAACGACACCCGCACGTGGGAACCTTGATGGGAAGCCCTATAGGCCAATCGATCTCTGGGCATGGAGAATTTAAAAAAGCTTACCTTGATCCGTCTCGTCCGGCAGCTCTGGCAACCCTGTGATGCTTTGCCGCAATACACCATGATTAATGTTTTTGTCGTGAAATCGAAATCCAGAAGGGGTATTCAGCTCGCAGGCGGCATCCCCGCCCTGCGCGCTTGGTTTGTTGTGAGTTGCTCCAGATAACGGCGGGGACTCGAGGAGTAGTTAACCGAGGAGGGAAACCAGATCGTCAGAAGGTAGAAAAACGAACGACAAATGGCGGCTCTTTTCCCATACCCGTCGGGAATATAGTTGTCGTATCGGGCAGGTCACATTCGCTTGTGCAACTCGAACTGTGCGAACATGGCGTTTCAATGCAGAAAATGTGATTGAGACAGCATCCTTTTTTTGTGACGACGATTACTAATAATATAAGGAGCAAGCTGTGGGCGGGGCAATCAGAGAAATCAGGCCAACAAAACGATTGCAATTTGAGAAATGAATTTAAGATCCATGAGTGACCTGGAATCCTGGATGGATGTTTTGATGTGGGGAGCTGCTTGGCTCCTCTTGGTTGACGTCGGCGCTTTTAACGACAGCAGTGGTCCGGCACTTGTCCAGAAATCGCAAAATCAAGGCCTGGGCACCTCTTGGAATTTCATGTACTTCTTCCTTCAGCTTCCCCGCCATGCCGTGTTTGGGGATCTGCGGTGTGTGGTGCGGCGTAGTGTTTTAGGTACGTACTCCGTACCCGGCACATTTTGACCGTTGAGGCATCTTTCCAGGTTGTGGGCCACATGATAACGCCGACGTGGAGATTGAAGCAGTCTGGTGGAAATTGCTTCAAACTCTTTGGTGATGACCTATCGATAAATAGAAAATTATGTTTCAACTGACTGGTCACAGACACAACAGCCAAGGTTTTCTTTTCCCCAATCTGGAAAAGGGTTGCCTATAGGGATTTCCCTGAATCCCCGAAAGCGACTCGGTCGTTCTCTACGGCGTGCACAGGCCGTCCGGAGACAGCCCTCCGGCAGCACTAGCGTCCGTCAGGGGTGGGGCGTTGTTGGCTGTCAAGCTGTCAATGTCATGCTGTCTTGGTGATCTTGGTGATGAGACGGGACTGATGGGAATTCGAGATGGAATAGTATGAAACGGGATTGATGAGCACTCGCTCACCGATGCCCAGCACAGGTACGATCAGCAGAGAAAATCCTACAAGATCTTCCAACTTGGTACCACCTCGGCGACCTGCAGGCAGAGTGGCAGATAACTACGCCTCGTCCTCCCAAGTGCTGTACGTGCTGTAGTGTAGTGACTCGACAATACCTACCACACCACTGATCGACCGTGGGGTGTGCCGTTCCCCGGCAGTGGTTGATAGGATAACCGGGAGGTTCCGCCATCTCTATAGTGTATATTAACTCCTATCCATGCACCATGTCAGCTTTGAATCATCAATGCTAAAATGTTGACAGCAATTTGGCAATGCCGTCGGTCAGCCCGGTTCCTCTTCGCGACTAGTCTTTGATGCTTGTCCGTATCTCAGACTCCATGACATGCCAGCATTTGCCAGGGTCATAGTCAGGTGCTAGTATAAAAAGGTCCAAAGCCCCCAGGGCAGCCAGCTACTCCAGTGAGGTGTCACTCCTCTTACGTCCTCATACTCTTTCGTCTCTGCATCAGTCAGCTTCATCAACTCACCAGCTTCATCATGCTCGATGATTCATACGGGACAAACAAGGCGACAGCAATGGCCGAAAAAGGTTGCGGGACCTGCCGAATGAGATGGGGGCTTCCCGCTTCCGTGTCCGGTATTCCTACCGATTGAGCCCCGGGCCGGTGCCCGGGTTGATGTCTGGCCTCGGCCGCATAAACAAGAACCTTTGTCCCGCATCTGGATGCTCGCTGCTCACTGCTCCCGCTAAATCGGGCACCCACCACGATTTGAAAGCTCCGATTTCAATTGCTGAGGTTTGAGAGGACAGTGAGGTCGACAGTGCGAAGTTGTTTCTTGGCAATTTGCACACAGGCTGTTTCTCTGCGGCGAATAACAACAATAACCTACCTCCTAAGGGTCGTATGATTATGATGTTCTTTCTTGTCACGTCGTGTCTTGTGTAAGAGGATTTTGTGGTATTTTTTTTTTCCTTTCTTTTTTTCTTTGAAAAGGGGTGGCAATTGACGAGTGAGAGAATTGCTCCTGCCCAAGGCCGAAGCCGGGCGGTGCTGTCACCCCAAGGAAAGTTCCGTGACTGATGATTGTGTGGGGGCAGCGGCCCGAACTTAACCAAGGCAATTTTCTGCTGAGAGAACAAATCCATTGTTCAAAGTTTCGCGCTCGACGCAGAAGCCGCGCACCAAACCGATTAATTACTCCTTCCCAAAATATTCACCACCTTTCCACCACCTCGACGACGGAGGAATTGCAAAATTGTCTTTTTCCTCCTCCCACAAAGCGGAATTTTGCAGCGGTATTTCCCTTTTCTTACCAAAAAGAGGTACACACACATACATCATCCATCCCCCTCCATCTATGAGCCCACCTCCACCTCTCGTTTGATCAAACAGAAAAGACCGGAGACCCGCTTCCTGAAGAGTACGGAGCTTGCACCTTTCAATTTCATAGCTGTCAAACCTCCAACTTCTCCATTGTCATCATCAAGCTTCATCTCGCCACACAGCTTGCTAATCTCCACACCCCTCTTTTTAGATATAAATTGACCTGCGCTGTTGTCTCCACGTCACCCCTCCTCCTGCTTTCCTCCTCCCAATAATCAGTCAACCAAATCAACTATCGAATCGAGCGATCATGGCGACGAACGGTAATGTTAATCCACATGAGCAATATGCTCCTGCACAGCAGGCACCTGAGCAGACCTCGTCATCCGACCAGCCCAATACTACCGATAACGCCAAATCCGACTTCAATAAGGATGAGGTTAGCTGGTACTTTGTCGAGCAATATTACACAAACCTAGCCAAGAATCCCGAGAAGCTCCATGTGAGTTTATTCCAGGTCCCTGGGTTTCGGACATTTTGCTAATTGACTCGTTGGGCAGCTCTACTATGGCAAGAAGTCACAGTTCGTCTTCGGAGTCGAGACAGAGATTGCCACCATCGCTGTTGGCAGAGGTGTAAGTATTAAATCTTCTGCCCCACCAACCCGTACTTGACTAAAACCCTTCAAGCCCATTCAGGAGCGCATCAAGCAGCTTGACTTCCAAGATGCCAAGGTTCGCGTGTCGAACGTGGACAGCCAGGAGTCTGGGGACAACATCGTCATCCAGGTGATTGGTGAAATTGCCAACAAGGGTGGCGAATCCAAGAAGTTCGTCCAGACTTTCGTGCTTGCCCAGCAACCATCTGGATACTTCGTTCTCAACGATATTCTGCGATATATCCTTGATGACGTCGCAGAGGAGAAGGAAACTGCTGCTGAGCCTGCTGCTCCAGCTGAGGCCGAGGCTGCCCCGGTCGAGGCTGAGGTTGAGCAGCAGGATGAGGTGGTTCCTGCGGAGGAGACCACCGAGAAGAAAGAGGAGCCTGCTGAGCTTGACGCTGCCGCCGTTACCCAGAAGCTCGAGGAGACCGCTGAGGAGCCCCCGGTTGCCGTTGAGGCCGCTCAGGCCGCTGAGCCTGTTGCTGAGGTTGAGGAAGAAAAGCCCGCCGCCGAGGAGGAGAAGGCTGAGCCCAAACCCGATGCTGAGAAGGTTGTCGAGGAAATCGCCGAGGAAGCCGCCACCAAGCCCGAGGAGCCAGAAGCCCCCGTCCCTACTCCAGCACCGGCTCCTGCCCCTGCTCCAGTTGCCGCTCCGGCCCCCGTTGCTGCTCCGGCCCCCGCCCAGCCCGAGAAGCCTAAGGAGCCCCCCAAGCCAATGACCTGGGCCAGCCGCCTGGCTGCTTCCGCCGGACCCAAGCCAGTCATCCCTGCTGTCCCCAAGACCGCCACCCCGCCTGCTCCTGCTCAGGCACGTGCCCCGGCTCCCGCTGCCGCCCAGCAACCTACCCCCTCTGAGCCCACCCCAACACCGGCTGCTCCCAAGGAGCAGGGCAGTGAGTGGCAAACCGCCGAGACCAAGCGCCAGAGCCGTGCTCAGCCTGCAGCTCCCGTCGTCCCTGAGGACAAGGGCACCATGGCATACATCAAGTATGTCACCGATAAGGTGAAGGATGATGAGCTCAAGACTCTCCTCACTAGCTTCGGCGAGCTGCAGTACTTCGATATCAACCGCCAGAAGGTAAGCTATGTGTTTAGAGCTTACTAGGAGTAGTGCTAATGTTTGATTCTAGAACTGCGCATTTGTTGAGTTCAAAACTCAGGCCGGTTATGCCGCCGCTGTTGGCGCCAACCCCCACACCGTGAACGGCGAGAGCATCATCGTTGAGCAGCGTCGTCCCAAGGCCACCGCTTACGGAGGCAGCAACTACACTCCCACTCGCGGAGGTGCCGCTGGAGGCCGCGGCAGCCGTGGCGGATATGAGCCCACTCGCTCTGGCAGCCAGGGCCGTGGCGGGTTTACCGGACAGGGTCGTGGTCGTGGCGGAGCTCCTCGTGGACGGGGTGCTGCCCAGGCTGGAGCTGCCTAGCGGACGATTCTGGTCTGTTGATGTCCAAGACTACTCCTTTCCCGGAGTATAAAATACCTTCAGAGTTCCACTAGCATTTCTTGAAAGGAGTTGAGGAGGAAGGCTGTTATTCACTTGGTGTGTGCGTCATGGAGTAACGGGGTTTGATTAGTTAGGAAAAGGGAAAATGGCCAAGAATCATGGTTTTCTTTTTTTTTTTTTTTTTTTTTTATGGCAACGGAAAATTCTTCGTTTGTTATTCAAAATGGGGGTCAGGTGGGCTGTCTATCTGTTTTATTGTGTGCGTTATTATATTTGTGGCTGAAATCTCTGGCTTTGCTGTTTGGAAGCATGCAGTCGTATTTGCATGTTTTTTGATGAGAAGTTTCTCTAGTTCCCATTACACACCCCTCATACTTCGTCGAAAGTCTGAGGGAATCTATCATATTTATTTTTCATATGTTGTGTATGTTTGGCACTTGTTGGGATAGAAGAGGTAGTATGTATGTAGTATGTAGATACGTCGGATGGAGAGGGAACGGACGATATAATATGTCCGGGGATGATACAAAGGATTGAAGGCAAGAGAGAGAGAGAGGTTCTTGATGGTTAATTGGGAGGGTGAGATTCGTAAACGAACAATTTCATCTGTAAAAAGGGCGCGCTGTTGTTGATATGGGATGATGAAAATGACATTGAACCTAGATAACTAACATTTTGTCCTCGTTTATATTTATATATATAATCTTTACTTGTATTTTTGTCGGTTAGAGATTGTCATGTTCTTTCCTTTTTTACCCCTTTTTTCTTTACTTTTATTTGTCAGTTAGATTTTGTGCTTGATGGATTTGGAGGGATTACGGTGGTGGTAGGTGGAATATCGGGGATGGGAGAGTCAAAGAAGGAAGTGAGATGATGATAGGGGTGTCTTTGTGGACTTTGTATGTATTGTTTATGAGAATGATGAGAGGTGATCAATAGAGAATGAATAAGTTTATTTGTTATGTTGTGTGTGTGTTTGTTTGTTTGATGTGGGTTATTGTTATGATCATGGTCATCGTCATCCTCATGATAATAGATGTGTGTTTATTTGACTTGGAAATAAATATTGTCCTCGTTTTTTTCATGAAGTGGGATCGGTTGGAGAGTGTATGGTTGTGTAGGGTATATACGTGAAATTATCGAGGTTGAGGGAGGTATTATATATGTGGGTAAGTTGATTTCTTGGGTATATGGTAGATACCTTTTGTATGTACATGTACATGGTCTTAAGAAAAAAAGAAACATATATATAAAGGGGGTTCGGTGGAGAGTTAGATGATGTGGTGTTGGGGAGAGATGGCATGAGAGAGCAGTGAGATTTGACGGCTGGCTTTCAGGATATCTGTCTAGTCAAGTAACTGATTAGCTATTAAGGAAAGGAAGGATGTCAAGATCGACTAGAAGGAGGGAGAGAAGCGTAGGTAGGGATTGTGATGATGGCTATTGGTGAAGATGGTGGATGAATGGCTGATTTAGGGCTTGTGATGAAAGAAAATGATGTAGTGGGTGGAAGGATTGACATGGATTTATCGAGGGTGACATGTGGTGTAGGGTGAGATGCAGTGGTATGTGGGAGATGAGGTGGTACTAAGTGATATATGTGACATTAGGTGGTTTGGGAAGTTGTGGGGCGTCAGTTTTTACTCTGGAAAATAAACATGGTTTGTTTTCTCCTTTCGCTTTCCTTCATATTATCAAGGCACCATGGAAATGATGGTCCACTAATGTTTGTGTTGCTGGTATATAGAGACAAGAGCGAGAGAGAGAGGGGGGGAATGACTACATGTGAGCACGAGACTAGCACATGGGATGGAGGGTACAGAATTAGGTGAATTTCATATACGCAGTGTAGATTGTTCAATGCTGAATCCATACAGGCGAAGGCTATAAGGTAAAAAACGGGAGAACCTATTAGGCTATCTGTGAAATTGTCAAGATGTGGGAAGAACAAGCCAGTCATGAATTGATGCTTCTCATGGTCTAGGACTAAGACTAGGACCAGGAGGCTGAGGTGAGGTGAGGTGTGATCAATAATCACAAATGGGGGGACACAAGTCGGCGAAGAAGAAAAAGGCCTGCCTGGAACGGTAGGCCGGTGTGGTTATACAAAAACAAGATCTTACGGCATAGATATTCATCTCCTTCTTGTTTGATCTTTAAGGCTGATAATTTGTGTCACTTTTTAACACAAATTTGCGTCTTCTTTTCAAGGGTCCAGACCAAGATCCTGTCCAACGGGACGAAGATACCTATCTAGATGAGACATGCTGCTCAGCTGAAGCCCGATGGAATGTAATGACGTCTGGCCTTGACAGCCCTTGTGCTGCGTGGCTACAGGGTCAAGCCCTGGTGTCCTCGCCATGAAGGGGAGGTGAATGAAAAGAGATTTGTTCGTCTCCATCCCGCATCTGCCAGTTGTCACTCGGATGGATGTTTGTTGGTGACACACACAGCCTGCCCGCCACCATCATAAACCCCCCCTCATCTCCCCCTGTCCCGGACGACGATCGTTGTTGCCCTGGGATGACACGGCGAGAAGTGCGCCATCTACTTATCGCAACACCTCGTGAAGGATCTTTTTGCATGCTCACGAGGGTTCGTCTGACTCCCGCCACCGGACAAAATTGGTTTTATGGGCTTAGTTTGGAATGACATGCACACTCTACACCTCCCGAGCTCCCGCGCTCTCGGCAACGTGAATGCCGTAGTCTATTTACTAGTACGTGGTGAGACATACTTGTTCGGTCCAGCCTTCTTTTATCAGTTACGCCATACTCGTGGGTAATAGTGTAAAATGCAATGGTGATATCTGGTGCCCGATAACCCTCTGCTCTCCACCTCTACACGGCACATGGCTTTTTTACTCTTTTCTTGTTTCTGCTCCATCTCCCGAGGCTGTGGGGGGACAGACAGGCGATGGCGGCCAGATCTGGGGCAGAAAGAACGTCATGAGTGACCAACCCCCTCCAATAGTCTCTTGTCTGCTCCGCTGGTCGGCGTGGTGGTGATATGCCGTCGGCATTGGCTAGAAAAGAGAGGAGAGAGGAGGTTCAAGCAAGCCTTTAAAAATGGCTTGGCCAAGTATGGACACCGAACGAATGGCCTCGGTCACGGAGTTAGAAGCAAAGCTCTCATTATCCAACTTCATCCGACCCGGATTCTCATCAGGAACCAAAAGAAAGGAAAATAAACGCTTTGATGAAGAAGCGATTTTGTGTTTCCAAAAGACGCGCGTTTCCCCATCTCCGTCTCCGCTACCCCATACCTTGATGGGCAGCACAAACCTGGTGAAGTTGTATTCGGGAGGTGGGAAAGGGCACGCGATTTTCGAAACCTAAGCGGGTACTGGCGGGAGCCCGGGGAAGGGAAAGTGAATTATTATTAAAAATCATGCGAGTTTATTATAGACCTTCTTTTTCATCGTTATTTTCTTTTTTCTTCCTTCTCTTGCTGTGATGTCGTCTTCCTTGTATGGACTCGTTTGAGGATATCAACTATCTCATACCTACCCGGACTTTTTTGACATTTCTCGTTTCTTCTCGCTTCATTTCTTGTCGGTATTTCCGTTAAAAAAGGACAAACAAATGTGTGCTCCGGTCGAATTCCGTTTTGGGGAACAGAAAAAGAGGTGAGTGGACCAATCCCAAGCAATGATCCGAACACATCGTGTTAGAAGAGCCAAAGGGGTGCACTCCCACCTTCCCGAACGGGAACACACATCAATAAGTGGTCCACTTCCAGGTTGAGGTCTCCACCCAGACCTTTGGGGGAGGAGGTGGGAAGGTGCCAGTTGGGTCATACCAATCCGAATATTTTTTTCTTTAATTTTTTCAGAGAAGGAATGGCTCGTTTTCACTTTCTTTTTTCGCAAATAATGAATTTTCAGTTTGATTTTGTTGGAATCTTGGAGGATTTTATCATTTCCTCAGCTTGCAACCTGCCAAGTTCAGCTTGTGTGCTTGTCTCATTCTTCCCCTCTCTGTCTCTCCCAGTTCGTCCCGTGTGCATCTGCCGTCGTGTGGCGAGAAGAGACGTACCGCATGTTATTGCCCGTCTTGTGGCCTTCTAGAAATGGTTATTGACGGAATGTGTGCGGCACGGGTTCCAGCTCGACCAGCAAGTTACGGAGAGAGCGAAACAGAAAGAGATGCTTCTTTTTAACCACAGACAGCAAGTCCATTGTCCGCTAAATTATTTATCACCCCCGGCACATGCTGCCCCATCATCGGCCCCATCCTCCATGGCGTGCCCCCTCAACCACCTACCCGGAAAAGTCTAGCCCAGCATGCGCGGAATGCTTGCTAGGGCCCCCTGTTGCATATGGTGATTGGCGACGTCCCGACAAACCCCCGGCGTTGTGCGCCCATCGGCCGACAAGGCTTGATGGTTGTTGCTTGATGGTGCTTGACAGGCACACGGATGTATCGTCGACAGATCATCTATCTCCTCCTACCTATGTAGGTAATACATGATGCACCCCAATGGCGGGAAGCAATATATGCCATACGCGCGGGGAAATCAAACACTTGAAAACAACAGAGCCAGTCGGGTAAAACAACAGTAATATGTCAAAAGGCACCAGTTCCCGTTGTTGCCGACATGTTAGGTACCACTCTCCGTTTGTCTTTCGATATTTTTGACCAGAGGAAGGTGGAGATATACAACCCCCGGCACCGGGACTCCAGGGATCTGGGTGCCTTAATTCACTGGTCGTGGCCGGGGTCCCAGGGTGCTTTTTCTCTTTTCTTCAGCCCCTCAACTGTTGCCAAGCAGACTTCACTGGGCACATCTTCCGTCTTCCCGTCACACTTTACTATCTAACTCGTCTCTTCTCTCTCTCTCTCTCTCTCTCTCTCACCCTCTCACCACACACACAATTTTTACGACTCTACACTCCAGACAAACTAGCGTCGTCTTGTCGCAGTCCGTTCATTACAAATTTTCTTTCTTTCTTTTCTCTCTGCGCTCCCCTATCTGAAGCTGGACTTGTACGAGACGATCAAACAACACATCCAACAGTCCCTACCCATTCGTCTCTATCTCTTCCGATCTCTGACCCCCTCTGCGTATGCTAAGCTTTCTCACCTTGGCACTCGCTCCACCAATCTGCGTCTTATCAACGTTTATTTTTGACGACTTGACGCTCGTCCAGGGATCTCATATATATCTCAGATATCACTGCCGAGGGTGTTGGTGATCATGCCGGTGGAGAGGGACCGCTTGAGGTAAATAAAGGAGGGAAATCATCGACGACAGGCGACAGCACCGACAACTGAGAGTGAAAGCGATAGGGAGTGGGGGAGGGGGGATTTTGTCCAACTCGTTGGATGCGCCGCAGCTCGCTTTCAAGAAGCGGGAGCGGCAGCAACAACAGCTCGGGGACACCTTTCAATCAGATTATACACTTGTCCCATGGCGCGAAGGCCCAGCGATGCCGTCTCCCAGTTCAGTGGCGTCCCCAGCGAGGCGCCTTCGGGGCGCCAGCGTCGCATGTCGATGGAGGAGGATATGTTCTATAGGGATGTCATGACTTCAAGGCCGGCCAAACCACCCAGTTATGAGTCGGCCATGAAGGCAGCGTTTGCTGCACAGAGAAGGGAGAGGCAAAACCAAGGTTCGAAGCGCAGGATACCAGAGGAGAAGTTGCCCGCGTACTCATCAGAAGTGAATATCGAAGGCGTTTTTATGCGAAAGATGGAGATTGAGGAAGTAAACAAGCGTGCCGAGTATCGCGACTGGAGGATGGTCTATGTTGAGCTCAGGGGAACTGCGCTCAATGTGTACTCGGTCAAGAAGGAGCGTGGGTGGTTCTCGAAAGCCCATGACGGGCCTGATATTGCACCAGACAAGCCACCATGGGTGAAGAAGTCGTCGCTTGAGAGGAGCTACAGTTTGCTACACGCGGATGCCGGTATTGCTGCTGATTACAAAAAGTGGGTTTCAACAATTCAGGGGAAGACACAACAGAGAAACTAACAATGAGATTAGACGGCGCTACGTCATCCGCCTACGGGTAGAAAACGAACAGTTCTTATTATCATGCATTGAGCTTCCGACCTTTGTCACGTGGCTCGATCGGATATTTGCCGCCATCAATGTGGCTGCCCCGATTGATGACCGACAGTTTCCTAGGGATTACAGCATACCGCGACTCCAGAGGATACGATGGCTTCGAGGACAACGACCAGAACCCGGCAGCGCCCCTGTCTTCCAACGATTGACAGAGGTTCAACGGCGAGAGAGCGATGAGGATGACAGCGAAGGCGAGGATGAAGGTGGTGAGCCACCAGATCAAAGCCATCATTACGATGAAGGTGGTGGAGGAGGAGGAGGACCGGGCGGTGGACTGCGATACGATCATCCGATAATAGGAAGGTTATCGACCACGTCTTACCCGAACGAGAACGTCGACCCCGACACTGGTAAATGGATACCACAGCATTGCTGGACAGCCACGCACGATCAACTCTACGCCCGATTGTGTTATCAGGTGCTGCTGTTCAAAAGCCCACGGAAGAGCCGAACGATGGTTTGTCGGGGTAAGGAGTTCTACGTCGACTGGGAGTCTGGACGAACCCTGATGGTGCTTCCGCCAGCATACGGCGAGACCAACGTCATGGGTCCATGGCAAGTCATTCATGCCGAAAACAGGCGGATATGAACAAGCCTTCTTTCTCTCTGCATTTTTTTTTTATATCCCTTTCCTTTTTTACTCGATACCAAGAACGGAGTTGGGAATTGGGGGAGCATCAAACCTGTGGCATTTATACACAACGACACATACAACATCACCGACTGGACCAGTCTTTTTCTTTTATTTTTTTTCCCTTTTATCATATCGTTTTCTTAATTTCCTTGATATCCATGATGCATTGCGCATACCCTTTTTTTTTTTTTTTTTTTTTTTTCATATATATTTATCTTTGAGCATGAAGCTGTTTTCAATGATTGAAACGGCAAAGGGAGGTGGGATGGTAGGAACAAAGGCAAATGGCAAGGTGGATTACTTTTTGTTTTTTTTCTTATTTGGTTTATTTATTATATACCACAAGTTGAATTGAACTGGGAGGAGGAGGAGGAAAAGTTAGGGCATATATATGTGTTTCCCCTTTTGGGAAAAGGGGTTGTTTTTCCTTCTTTTTCCTTCTTTTCGTCATCTTGTTTTTTTGTCTCTGGATATGAATTTCTTTTTTTGTACATGGCATAGCAATCGATATATACCCATAATCTGAGATTTGCTTGTTAAGGACTACTTGTCACTTTTGAGATTTCTGTTGAAAGGTTGAACTGCGTTACATGAAAATTTCGCAACTGGGAAACACGTGTAATTTTGACCACAACATACCTATGTAGGAATTTTGCGACCTTCTTCCATAGAGTTTGATTGAACAAATCGACTGTCAAAGGTCCATCCATCCATTCTAGACCAAGTTTTCATACCCTCTCCCTCCCCTTCAAAACCCTCTCTATATCCGCCTCAGTACCCCTAGTCTCCTCCACAACCTCCTCCACCAATTCTCCTTTTCCTTCTTCCTCACCAGCCAAAACCCTATTAGCCCCCTCCAAATCTCTCACCACCCTCTCAACCCCCTTCAACATCCCTTCCATTTCCTCTCTCTGCTGCTTAATCTCCTCAAATAACTTTAAATTCCCTTCTTGTATCTCCTTCAATCTTCCTTCCAATCTCTGCTTTAACTCTTGCATCCCTTCTCTCAAATGTCCTTTTAACACCGTTTCAACAGGTAATGTATGTGGTCTATACATAACAGTCAGTCAACACTTTCATTTCCCCTCCCCCCATCTTTCTTTACACATTTTCAAAAAAAAAAAAAAAAAAAAAAAAAACTTACGGTATCCTCACACTATTCCCCCCTTCAACCTCCCTCCGTCTCCCAGCATCACCCAACAACACCTCCAACTCATTCAATTTCCTAACCACATCCCTCGCTTCCAAAATCCTTTCAAACTCTCGATTCCATAACCCCCCTAATCTATCAACCATTTGTCTCTGAACATTATCCAACGTCCCCGGAGCTTTTGCAGAGATTGTAGGAAAACACGAAGCGAAGTTTGCAGGGGAGGAAAGTTTATCTAGTGTGTGTTTGGCTGCTTGAGTGAAAAGGTTTTGTAAATAAGTTGCTCGAGGGCCGGGGATTATTTTTTCTGCTTCTTTTTCTGGTTCTGGTGCTGCTTGGTCGGAGGAGGGGATTGCGGAATCTGAAGTTTGTGCTGCTGCTGCTGGGCCTGATGCAGGAGGAGCTTGGGATTGTGCTTCTAGTGGTGGTGGTGGTAGTGGTGCAGCATTCGTCATTTCGATATCTTGATCAGGACCTGATGAGGTTGCTGATGGTGCAGCTGTAGGGGGATCTTGATCTGTTGACATTTTGTTTGCTTTTTTTCGGCACAAAAAAAAAACTCGTCAAGTGAGAAGAAGAATGAATGAGCTGAAGAAAAAAGAAGAATTTGGAAATTTATGCCCGCTTTTATAAGAACCTGAAAAGTGATGGTTGATAAGACGCGTCGTTCAGTCGCGTCCCCGCGTAAAGTGAGAAATGAGTGGAGAGAGGTTTAGTGGGTTAGGGTACTTTTCTTCAATCTCCAATGCGGCGCCCACGGGGCATGTGAAAACAAGCTTCATCCACCAAGCTTGGCTTTTTACCCCAGGACCCTGCCTCGACGCCGCCTGCGAAGCCAATGCATGGCGTTCTGTCAAAAAACCACCCGGTCTTTCACTAGTTTCATGCACACTACACATCCCAAAAGATTCAAGTGTCAAAAAGTGATTGACAGTAAAAATATATATATATAATCATCATTGTACCGCTTTAAATAAAAGAAACAAAACCAAACAACTTTGTGTACCTCCCTCCTCTCCCCATCCTTGGTGGTCATATAATTCCATCATCATCAATCTCTTCTCATCATACTATTTGTATGTACATTACATGCTTTATGCCTCATCATCTTTTCCATCATTATATAAGATGCCAGCAGAGAAGACAACAAATTCTTTTCGAGCAACAAAAAAAAAAAAAAAAAGGAAACTCGCTAAACGCCATGCCCAACCAAAAATCAATCACTAGTCAATAATCAACCGACGAAGGCGGCTGTCTGCTTCCATCCCTTCTCTCCAATCTTCTCCTCGCCCTTCTCCTGTCAGCAGCCGACTCCACGGTTGTCAGACTTTCCATTCCGCTAACAGTGTTGGCCACTCCCCCTGCTGTGTGGCCCGTTACTGTCGTATTATCCGCCAAAGTCGACCTCGTCGGATCAGGACCCAACCCGCCACCTACACCAGAAGGTCCAGCCGGTTGAGCCGGACCAGAGTAGTACGCCGAGTCCTTGCCTCCTTGTTGCCGTCTTGCCCCGGCAGCAAAAGCGGGATTGGGAGCCACCAACGGCTCGCCTGGGAACACGCCTGGAGGAGTAGCACCCTGCTGCGGCACACCCTGCTCCACCCGTTGTTCGGCCGTCGTCTCGGCTCTACGCTGGCTTGACGATCGGGTCCGAGCGCGGTCGCGTTCTCGCCGATACCGTCTGGTCGTCGGAGTGTCGGTTTCCGATCCACTGCTGACAGAGTCGTTCTGTCTCCGTCGTTGCTGTTCACGCACCTCCTCGTCCGTCAACCTGCGCAGCGTGTAATTATTGGATCTCTCCGGATCAATTCTCAGCTGGACGCTGGCGGCTGGGGTACCTCTCCTCCGGCGTTCCTCTTCCTCCTGAGCTGCGAGGACACTAGCTGTCGCAATTGCAGCGGCGGCTGCGGCTTCTCCGTCACGGTACCGGCGTCGGCGAGGTGGTGAGCTCCTCGCATCACTCTCAGATTCCTGGCGAAGGAAACCATGCGGATCGGGAGGCATGGGCGGCTTTGAAACTCGGTCACTCGACAAACCCCCGGGCGCTGGCGGAGCATTCCCATGAGCCCCAGGTGGTGGCGGCGCACCGGCACCAGCAGGAACAGGTCTTATGCCCGGTGGTGCGGGCTCATACGGCGTGTTTCCGCGAGGTTCAATAGACGACTCGTCGGAAAATACCGAAGTTCCCGTCATAGTGGTCTGGGTCATTGTTGTGCCAGTAACGGCTGACGGCTGCGGTGGTGGGCGTTGAAGACGTCTTCTGGAACGCTCTCTTGTTGGGCTGGGATAGCTGTCACGCCTAGACTTTCTCCGACCATAGCGACGATCATCTTCTTCCTCGTCCCGTCTCCTCTCCTCTTCATCTCTCAGCCGCTGTTGCTCCCTCTGGTCCTGCTTGTTTCCGCCGCCGCCCATCCTACTGGCCAACCAGCCTAATCCTATACCAGCAAGGAAGCCTTTTCCGGGTGCGGCACTGCTGCTCTTGCGCCTACTCTCAGTACCTCTCCGCGAGGGGCTGACATAGGAAGAGTAATCCGAAGGTTCAACAGTACTGGCAAGTCGAGAGTTTCCAGCAGCAGATCGTCGAGGAGGGGTCACAACTCGTCGGGGTCCAGAAGCGCTAATAGCCGCGGCAGCCGCAACCGGATTTGGTGCCGGCAGAATAGGCGATCTCGCTCTGTCTCCGGTGCTGGGTTTCCTGCGCATATCCTCCGTAAACTCGGTGTAATCGCTCTCCGTAAAGTCGCTTCTGGCGCCGCGTCCGCGAACTCTGCTTGGCGTCTCAGTCGAAACAGCGGAATAATCATCATTCCTCCTCGAGTTCCCTCGCTTCATCATCTTGGCCGCCAAAGCACCAGCCCCAATCCCAGCGCCAGCACCCATCAGCTTGCTAAAGAACCCTCCCCCACCTCCTCCGCTCGGCCCTGCAGTACTCTTCCTGCTCGGCGCATGCTTGTCGTCGTAATAACTATCCGTCATCACCGTAGTCGCAGGTCCTCTCGTATACTCCGACCTCGTGAAATCCGTCCTGGTATACTCCGTCCCAGGGCTGCGACTTCTGCTCCTGCTCCTGCTCAAACCCCTCTCCGTATCCGTCACCTTACTCTTCTGACTCCTTCCTCTCATCAAAGCAATCGCTCCAGCCCCAGCAGCCAAAGGACCCAACCACTTCATCTTCCCTCCATCCTTCTTCTCCTTAACCTCAACCCTCTCCACATACCCATCTCCTCCTACTCCTCCCCTTCCATAATCCCTATAATCAAGCACAAAGAACAACACCACAAGGAACCCCATCCATACCGCATACAATATAAAACAGTACTTGGGGCTTCCATACAGCGTCAACCCAAGCGGGACCTGAATAACTCCCAACACCCCAATAATCCTTCCTCCCCAACGATGCAAATGCTTCCTAAAGCTCTTCCCCTTTTTAATCTTCTTGATCAATCTCCCACCAACAGCCTGGCACAAAATCATGACGTAAATCGCAACTCCAATTCCATGATGCGGATTCGTCAAATTCCTCGGCGGTCCAACAGCGAAGAACCCAAGCGCAAAAACAACAGTCGATAAACCCACAGCCAGGATCTGCAAGTATATGTGATATCGTATCGCCGTTCCGGGTCGGTGCGTCCAGTACCTAGCCATAAACACCGCGCACGGGATTATAAAGAGGAATGTGATGGCGGCTATCACGCCATGTCCGAGGATTAAAGAATGGTACTGTGGTATGGTGGAGAAGCGATTGCCCATTCCTGTTTAGATATATAAGTCAGCAAACCACACCCATCACTTCTTTTTTCTTTGGTAATGACAAGAAAAGGAAAAAAAACCAACCATTATACCGCATAGTCTCAAAGTTCAACCCCATCAAATTAGGCAACAAAAAAGTATTCTTGCTGAAATCCCAAGTTCCATCGCCAACGTGCATCGTATTCGACGCGTAAGTGCTCGACCCAGGAGGGGAGAATTGATCACTCCCACCCCCTCCATCAGGCTCGTCTGCTGGCGCAGGCGCCATTTCGAGAAAAAAGTAAGAAATGTGTCGTCGATCCCGTTCAATTTCCGAAAATAGTTATTACTTGAATGTTGAAATTCGTCTCGTCGTCGTCCGTTCTGCGGTGGGTAGACAGGAATGTTTCGTTTCGTCCTAGCTGGCTATGCCTACGTATGTAGTGTACCGGAATGGCGGGGCAACAAATCTGCTGTAAATGCGATTGGATAACAAGCCGTTGTGCAACAATTCACCTTGTAAAAACCGGAACAAAATAAAAGAAAACTTCCCGACCCAAATTCAATGTCACAAGAAAAAGTAGTGTAACAAGTTGCAGGACGCGAATGCAGGCACGCAGCAGGTCGGTCTTCATCCCATATCCACCGTCACTTTTCCCAGCCCCCTCCAAGAAAACAGGAACAAGCCAGGACCCTGAGCTGAATTGTGGATAACATTGCCCCATCACCACGGAAACCAGCCACCCACCTTCCTTCGCACTGGGCCTACCCCAAATGGTCGGGGAGCTTGGACCAACCTGGATTAGTGCAACTCTTTTTGCTTAGCTCATCATCAGCTCAGCTCAGCTTCTTTTGTTGGCAATTGTTGACAGCCCAAATTGACAACTTCATCTCTTGGCATTTCATCTCATCATGAAACGACGACTTCGTCATGAAAATCGTATGTCATGTGTACATGATTAGGATATTATACATAAATGAGAGCAAAAAAAAAGACACAACACACAGGAAAAACAAACGCTCTCTTCAATCAATCAGTCATCCTGTTAGTTTTTGTTGATTCCTGGGATATACTACAACACACACAAAAAAACTCAAAACTCCCCGACTGAAAAAAAAGAAAAAAAAAAGCACACATAAAATAAAGGGAGGCGTCAAGATTCCTGTTTTCTTTTGTTAACCCTCCTTTATAAAGTCCCCAAACTAACCCATCCGATCCTGCCAGCCAGCCCAGTCTAGACAAACACCCCCTCTCTCTTCTTTAAAAAAGACCATATTTACTGCTTAAAGTAAAAGTTCTCATCAGGTGTGCGGCCGCGGATGAACTCGGGCTCGGTACCCTTGACGTAGATATCCTCAAACAAGATTCTGGGGGTGGCCTCGGGGTGAGCCATGGCCTCAGCGGCAGCGACCTCCTCGTTGACGTGGCTGCGGGCCTCCTTGTCGATGGCCTTGAGCTCGTCCTCCTGAGCGACGCCCCACTCGAGAATGTGCTGCTTGAGGCCGGCAATGGGGTCGTTGGTGGAACGCATGCGTTGAATCTCCTCACGGGTACGGTACGTGGTGCCGGGGTCGGACATGCTGTGACCACCATAGCGGTAGGTAACGTACTCGAGGACCAAGGGCCCGTTGTCCATTTCGGTCCACTGCTTGCCGTACTGGACGGCGGCCTTGACAGCGAGGACGTCCATGCCGTTGACCTTGAGACCGGGAATGTACTGGCCACGCTTGTAGTAGTCGGTCAAGGCCGAGGAACGGGCAGCAGAGGTACCCATACCGTACTTGTTGTCTAAAATCCAAAAGTCAGCCCCTGCCATCGAATGTATTCAGTGACAAATTGCATGCAAACTTACTCTCGCAGCCGAAAAGAGCGGGGAGCTTCCAGAGCTTAGCCATGTTGAAGGCTTCGAAAACCTGACCCTGGTTGCTGGCACCGTCACCGTAAAGAATGACAGTAGCCTTCTTGCCACCAGTGTACTTCTGAGCGAAAGCCAGACCGGCACCAACGGGGACCTGAGCGCCGACAATGCCGTTGCCACCATAGAAGCCCTTGGCGAACATGTGCATGGAGCCACCCTTGCCGTAAGCAATACCCTCGCGGCGACCGAGAAGCTCGCCGATGATAGAGCGAACGGTACCGCCGCGCATATAGGCGAAACCGTGGCACCGGTAAGAGGTGATGACGTCGTCATCACTGGTGATTGCATGCTCGATACCGACGGCGACAGCCTCCTGGCCGACTGAAAGATGGCAGAAACCCCGAATCTTCTTCTCCTTGTATAGTCTGTCGGCAGCCATCTCCATTTGTCTGACGACAACCATATCTTTGTACATCTTCTTGAGCTGCTTCTTGGTCACATCGAGGGTGTAAGGCGGGGGATCGAGCTCGTAGGTCTCGAAGCTCTCATCGCTAAGGGTGACCTGGAAAGGTTCATCTTCGGACTAAGGTAAGGTGCAAGCAGACATTCGGTCAGCAATGCCGACCATGACGACGATAACATGTTGGAAGGAGAAAAGAAATCTCAATTATCAATTGAGCCAGGGAGGTGTGCACATCAGGCAAAGCAATCCGATGAGCGGTGGGTCCGAAAACACCTCATGACAGCTTATACACGACTCTTGCAACCTCTCCACTCTTGAACATCAAATCAATAACACAAATCACTCACCTGGGGAACGGGCTTCTCGACGTGCGCCGAAGCAGCATTAGTCGTGACGCTCCTCCGGGCAAGGGATGCCGACGGAGCAACGAGAGCAGTGCGCGGGGCAGCTGCGCGAGAGGTGGGCAAAGCCCTCGTTATCCGGGCAGCTCTGGAAAACATCTTTTCTCAAAAAGGTGTGATATATGTGGCGGGAACCGGAGGGGGGAGGGGGGAGGAGGTGGATGGAGGGTAAGGGAAGGTAAAAAAAAAATAGAGGCAATTAAAAAAAAAAAGTCTGGAAATGAGAAAGAGTCGAAGGTCCCGCGATGTCGGGAAAGGAACGCCGCCCGGGGGTCTGGGCTTCACAGGAACTGCTGGCACTTCTTTGCTGGACAAAAGTTTTGGGCACGTTGGGGGTGCCAGTGATGCTTGTTGAACTCGAGCTAGCCTTCTTTCAGCGAAGGCATGGTTGGGGGTGCCAGGTCTCAGCTCCATCCGGAGCTCCACAGGGCCAGCTATTTCGCGCGCTACTTTATGTGACAGCTACGGATCGAACCGATACCTTGGAAGTGGAACCTCTCTCAATCTCATCACCGTCCGCTGGGCATCAATATTCTATTCTGATTTTTCCTGCTTCTTTTGGTCGGACATTGAGGTGGGAAAAGCCGTCAGTCAGTCAGCGTCTCGGTCCAGAAAAATCCGGTGCAACGTCAAGAAACCCAGCATCTCCGATCTCACCGGGTTTGATTGTCGGGGACTTGCTCGGAGTAACTAACACAGAATTTCCTAGGTCAGATCCACCCGTCATCCATAGCTAAAACCCACCGCAAACAAAATTCTAGAACTTTTCCTTTCTTATTGTAAAATGATATTGCTCATTGTGTTTAAACTTGATAACGCACACTTATTCCATCCTCATCCCCATCATAAAAAATAGGTGAGTAGGTATTCGTTGCCTCTTGTTCAGAATTAAGAGATAAGAGTAAGAAGGAAAAGAACCAAATGACAAAACTCATGATATCTTTAAGAGAACCAGACACCGACATACCCTTAACCAGAGAAGAGAGGAGACCCAGAGACCAAAACCCAACTTTCCGTGTATGAAAACCCCTGTAGCGCCTCCCAATGCTCAGCTATATATCAACTCGTGCATTTTTTATTTTTTTTTCAGGAAACCGGCCACCGAACTGCCATCACTTTCCTATAAAGCATAGGCTCATTGCAGATACTGTCTATCCTTGTTCCTTAAGAGCGTGCGTGTGTACCGTGAGTGGCATATTCCGTTGTTTCGAAATGAAGTCGTACGAAAGTATGCCGTAACATTTGCCGTCTTGTCATTGACGGGGGTATGCGCGAAACCAAGAAAGCAAAAAAAAAAAAAAAAAAAAAAGAAAAACGAGAAAAGAAAAAAAGAAAAAAAAGGCAAAACGAGGAAAGAAAGAAAAACCAAGCAAAATAACAGGCTGTGCATGTGCGTATGCGTGTGTATCCATGTTCTGTCGTGCTTTTTCGAAAACAATCAACTCAGATGCACGCCTAGTGTTGCTGACGATAATGACTTGCCCAGCGATTTCTCCTATATCTCTCTTGAGCCGCCAAATATCGACATGTTCGGAGCGGTTGGCTGAAGTGGTGCTGTTGAAGGCCCAGCGTCTGACATTTCTATATCAAGCAACCCATTGAGGGTTATGTCTCTTTCTCTGTAGTCGAGTTCAAACGCACTGGCCGGGCGCTCAGGGACCGGTGCCTCGATTGGGCGCTTCAATGGGGGAAGTGGTCGATCATCAAGCATTTCTTCTGGTGGTGAGAATGACCAAACCTGTTCAGGAAGTCAGCATTTGTTATACATGAGCTCGACTCCGAGATGCTTACCTCCATCACAGTCCTGCTGTTCTTTAATGCCATTGCAACACACTTCTCCTCCTCAAAGGCAACGCGCCAAACAGCCTCACCCTGGGTGATAAGCTCACGGACGAGATGGCCGGTCTTGAGATCCCAGACCTTCACCCGCCCATCACTACCGCCGCTGACGACCCGGGTATCATCAAACTGCAGGCTGGTAACACTATTGTCGTGAGCGGCCAGTCTGTGAATTGGACAGAATCTCTCGAGCGACCAAACCCTGACGGATCCATCGCTTCCACCCGTGACCAGAGTACCGCCACGCATCTGCAACTGTCCAACAAGGGACGTGTGGCCTTGAAGCACTGCTTGGCATTCACTAAAAACGTCAAGTTAGACAAAAGATAAACAGGAGATAAGAACCAGTCTTTATCAAACTTACCCAGTCTGAGCATTCCATATCCTTACGCTTGTATCCAGACTGCCAGTTGCCACCCTGTGGCCGTCGAATGCAATCGCGTAGATCTGGCTGTAGTGGCCTTGCAAAGTGTGTAGACACCGGCCTTCAGAGATGCTCCAAACCTTTGCGGTTGTATCGTAGCTGCCTGACACCACAATGTCGCCCTTAATCTCCAGGCAGCGGACGCTAGCCTGATGCCCTACCAGAACGTTTTTGCAGTGACCTGATTCAATGTCCCAGATCCTCAGTGTGGTATCTCTGGAGCCAGAGATTGCCGTAGTGGCATCAGACATTTTCAGGCATCTAACAGTCGAGGTGTGGCCTCGTAGGGTGTGTCGGCATCTCCTATTCATAAAGTCAGATGCCATCCGTTCAGAGAGGAAAACAACACAACAGAGCTTACCCATCTGGTAAATTCCACACGCGAACGTCCCGGTCGCAGCCACCACTGACGAGAGTGTCACCCCAAGGAACCATAGCCCAGACTCCCATCACGTGACCCGTGAGCGTGTTCAGTTGCTCTCCATTAGTATCAAACAAGTGGATCCTGGCATTATCAAGCGCCACAATGATGTACTTGGATGTAAGATGCAAACTGGTCACGACACCGCCGTCCTGAGTGATATTCTTGCTGATGTTGCGACCGCCGGACCGCCATGCAGCGTCAACAAGATATCGCTGTTTGAAGTGGGACTTGTACGACTTGACTCTCGGTCGCACACTTGTGCTACTCCCTGGGGACGCGCTCGCGCTCGTACCGGCCTCGCCTGAGGATGGGTGTGAATAGGATCCAAGACGATGAGGCTGGACGTCCATAAACCGCTGGTAATCGTGTTTCATGCATAGGTTCTTCCACGTCATATCATCACTCAACAAGTCTCGCCATCTTCTCGACACCTGCGAGGCACGCACGAGCACTTTCGGGTCATCAATAAATGAAAGAATCTGGTACAAGTCAGTCCTTTTGATTCAACAGTAAAAAAGCACGGCGGACAAAACGAACTCTGAGGCACAACTCGTCTGGAAGCGTAGTAAACGGATCTTTCTTCAGCAACGGACTGACAAACTGATGCACAAAGCTCAGCTGTTGGCTGGTGCATATGTTGAGCAAGTCTGCGAGTAACCTAGTCCTCTGAGCGCTGTTGCACTTGACAAAGTATTGTCGAAGACCGGACAGATAGTTCTCCTCGTCAACTTCAGCGGCGCTCCAGTTGGGCCTCGAGTGTGACGGCCCCGGTGATGCTGCTGGTGTGGGAGGGGGCGGTGGAGAGCCTGTGACCTGATCAAAGTCTGGTGCCGGTGTGCTCATACTCGGGGTGGGCGGCCCCCTAGGACGCTGCTGAGAGAGCTTTCTAGCATGGTGTGTGTTGAGCGACAGCTCCTCGTTGAAGATGGTTCCCCTTCGTTCAGAGAATCCTGGTGGTGGGTTATAGGATGCCATTTTCCGTGGGTTGAGTTTTCGACGTTTGAGTTTGGCTTTTCCACGGTTCGAAACGATATACTCTGAATTATTCGTGTTCTTATTTGCAATACCAGCACAATGTTCACCAAGGATGGCCGGATTGTCAACTGGCCGAGTCGCGGGAGGTCGAGAGGCACTAAGCCACTAAGACGTGATCTTTTCTCGCAATCACCCGACTCGAAAATTCGCCGCCGACCGTGCTCGACGGCAATAGTGAGATATCTCCAAAAAGCGGACTGTCGACGCACTCGAGAACCACGATGCCGATGCGTGAAACGAGTATAGAGGTGTAAGGTAGGCAGTGGGTGTGTAGGTTGGGAATTGAGAGTTAAGTTGAGAGTGGAAGCCGAAACAGGGAACAGTGACGAGGGCGCCGCAAGGTCGAACAGGGTCTCGTCTCCGGCAAGGGGGTGGAGACGAAGAGGGTCGGGTCGCGGGTTGGCGCTTGCTAATCCATCAGAAGGACCTCGGGTTTTGGGACTTGACAACTGAACCGTTTATTTTCTCCTAACTAATAAGACTCTGACTTCATTGCATTTGGAGGAAAGAATCAAACGAAAAGAAAAGACAAAAAATACGAGGCGGGAAGGGGCGTCCCTTTTTCCATCGACCACCACCACAAAACCTGGGCAGGAGCGAGCCAGACCGGCAGGGCCACCAGTGGCCATGCACCCGCCGTCGAATGAGGAGACGGCTTGGGTGACCAGGGGGTCTTTTCGATGGGAGATGCCCCAATGCGACTTGTAACTGTGCGGTACCCGCCCTTGGGCCTCTTCTGTCAGCGGGCGGCTGCCCCACTAAAGCCCACAAACCCACCACACCCACCAGTGTTCCCCCTTCCGTCCCCTCCACTTTGATGCGCCCGTTGCCCAAGCAGGCCGGTCAAATGGAGCCACGACAAGAGAAGGGAGAAGGAAGCCATCACATCTCACATATTGCGTGAGTATTTGCATCAGTGCGGGCTGCGGTGAAGCAAAGCTTTTTTTTTTTCCTTTTCGTTCCTGTCTCACTCGGGCACCATTTATGGATGGAGGTTTGGAAATTAGAATTAGAGGGATGATCGATTTTGATTTTGTACAGTTCAAGTTTCCGTATCCGTGATCCACGTCCGATCCCGCACTGACGAGGACGCAGAGAGAATGCGCCATCTCATCTCTCGGACTCTCTAGGGATGGCAAGACCGCCCTGGGTCCATCTGGTATCAAGAGAGTCGACCCAACTATGTCCATCTAAAATTTTCAGGTTGTAGTCTCAAGTGTTAGGTAATAAGGGTTCTCTCCATCCATTTGAGCTTTGGGCCCCAATGTATGGTCACCGAAAGCAGCACCATCCGATCACACAAAGCCCCAGGTCTTTGCCGCGCGATGGGATCATAGGAATCAGGATTGACTGAGGGAGGTGGTGAGTGGGCTCTGTGGCTCTCAGCTTTTTTTCAAGCTAATCTCGAGGTATCATGCAGCCCCCCAGATATAAAAATGTCTGACTGCGCCGCTCTCCGCATAAAGCGCACGGCGGTGATCAGTAGTCTGGCTGCATCAGCCCGCATCGAGAATTTGATTGTTCAGTGCCGACCATTTCATGCTTTCTTTTCTCTCTCTTTCTCAACATTGAAGTGGTGCAGGTTTCCGCAATTTTTGTTGAGGAAGAAAAGAAAAATAAGAAAAGAAAAATCTGTCCGAATTCTCCGAATATTGTTTCTTACACGCACCCTATGGCACTACCGGCGCCATCAGGTAGGGATAAATGCGGTGTATCCATATCCACATGTATTCCGTGCAACTACGGGTATGTCCTTGATCTCATATCTGCTGAAGAGTGGCAAAGCACATCGGCAGCTGGTGGTTTTCTTTCTCTCCAGTTTTCGTGGAAAGGTACATAATCCGGGCCAGTGCCTGGACCTTGTTTTTTGCCAAGTCTGATGGCGATAAAAAATTTCTTTGATCAGAAAAAGAAGAAAAGAAAATTTCCTTTCATCAACAGAAAGCAGTTGTGAGGTTGGAATCAATCACTCAATTCCAGACCGATTTGTTCCCAAAAAGGGTTGAAACGACCGCAAGCTCCGCCAGGAGAAGTTGGACTGAAATCTGAAACGTCGCTGTCCCCACTTTTAGCTTGTTTACAACCCCTGTTGGGACCTTTTTTGGATCGACCGGTGTTACCGTACAGCGTACCGATTTGGTTATGAACTTATGACGATGAGATGGCTGAGCCGATATCCGTATTGTAGCGTAGAAAACCTCAACTCGACACCATCTGTATATACAGTGAGTGAATGTTACGCTAAGTCTAAGAAGCAATATATACCGCTAACCAACCAAGTACGCTTGTATCGCACAATACTGTAACAAATGCTTATAAGACTGACGTGCCATTCCAAACGCCCGTACCTACCAAGAAATCCCCATATAGCCAACAAGACACCCTGACGCCATTAAGCAATTAGTGATGGTGATGGCCAAATCTGGTCAAGAGAGGCAGAAGCATTCCGACCACCGTACCCAGCGTATCCCGCATCTGCAGCTTCCCCTGTCTCCTGTGGGGTGAATCAGAATAGCCATTGACGTTTGAATGGTCATGGCCAGCTGAGTTTTCCTCCTGCAAAGCATGCATGGCGACGTATCTGGGGACAGAGCACATAACATTAGCGGGAGATAATGCCAAAGTTTGTCAGGGGCTTCAAACTTACAAAAAGGTACCACCACTGAACAGCAACAGCATTCCGGTCCACCATTGTGCTGAGTCGCCTTCCATGCTATCTCCCCCTATCAAGGAGATGAGTGTCCACGTTGATAATGCTCCAAAGGGTGCAGCCAAGCTAAAGACCATCAAATGCCATCGTGCTGCCCTCTTTGATAAACCCTGCTTCAAAAGGGTCGATGTCAATCCAAATGCTGCAGGGGCTTTGTGAACCAATATGGCAAAGAATATAATAAGCCCAACATTGGTATTTGAAGTCGAGGCCGATGCGCCCATGGCAATCCCATCTGCAGCCGCATGTATGACCAATCCAGTAGTTGTAGCCAGGCTTCGGGTCTGTTTTGGCGAAGGCGTAAGAGAACCCAAGAACCCTTCCGACTCCTCGTCCATTGAGCTGCTTGGTCCGGCTAGATTGTCGAGACTGACATGTCTGCTAGCTGGCGCTGTTTGAAGACTATCGGTCGCGTGACGTGGTAATCGATCGATCAAGAACATCAAGGCGAAGCCCATAACCAAGGCAAGACCAATATGGAATGCAGGTAACTCGGCATCGGCGCGTGCCTGCTCATTTCGTCGTCGGCGTTGCTGGCCCTCTTTATGTTCAACATGTTGTCCTTCTCCTGACGCTGCCAGAGCCTCAATTCCTTCGGGTACTATAACGATAAGACAGCTGCCCACTAATAACCCTGCTCCCAGAGAGGCGACGAAGCGAAGTTGGGATTGCGAAAGGGAGATGGATAATGGTAATGCGCCGGCGAAGAAGGAGCTACAAGTATGCGCAAAGGAGACTAGTTAGTTTGCTGATGGGTGTATAAACAATCAGAGCAGGATTGGACATACGCGACAGCCATGACCGCCTGTTTAAAGAAGCATTGAAATAGGTTAGCCCGTCTAATCCCCCCCTTCCTTAAGCCCTCAATCCTGGGTCACCCGCACTGGCAACTTACAGAGGTCACGACCAGAAAGAATAAGCCGCCCATTCTTCTTTTTTTTTTAACTGATTAATATCAAATAATAAAAGACACCAATCCCCGCCGTCGACATTGCCAGTGCCGAGATTCGGAGACGATTATTGACAGGTGTGGCAGGGTGGCAGGGTGATGGTGTTTTGCATTTGAACTTTGGGTAACTTTTGACCCTTTGACAGGCTCAATGGGGTTTTGGGGACGATCTGTCCGGATGGGCCCCCGCATTCCCGTTGCGCTTGACCAGACACGATTAGATCATATTCTTTCAGGCCTGGGAGGACCCCTGACGACAGCCCCCACGGTTTATCACAAGCTCCAATCTTGCTGCAGGGGCACACAAGGTCACCAAAATATCATCTTCAACAACATCTTCGGAAAAAATGGCACACAGTATGCATCCCACTTTTTTTATTACAAAATCACCAATATTGACAATGCAGGCAAAAGAAATACTAGCAGACCCATCTTCACCTCCCACGAGAGGGCGATGGCCCGGGTAGCCTGGGGCACCTCGACCGCGCGCCTCTCCAGAGACTCGTTTCTCCCATTCGCCTCCTGCTGGTTATGTCTCGAGCCGGCAATAGACCCAGTCGCATGCACCAATGGTGACATATTCTGTCGCGAATGCGCACTCAGCAACATCCTGGCCCAAAAGAAGGAGATCAAGCGCACCGAGAAGATCCGGGAGCAGGAGGAACGAGATGCTCAAGAAGAGCAAGCGAGACGAGACGCCGAGGCTCAGGAACGCGCAGTAAAAGAATTCGAGCTCACTCAACTCGGTTTAAGCATCAAAAGTGGTACTGGGCCAACAACACAACGCGAAATCGAGCCTCCAGAAGAGCAACCCGAAAAGGGAAAGAAGCGAAAATTCTCACTTGACGGCGATGAAGTTGCCCGAATAGCCATGGAAGAAAGAGCAAAAGCCAGAAAAGCCATTGACGACGAAAAGGTAAGCTCCGATACCCCCTTGTAGATTGTCATCATATTCACTGACTTTCTTCGTTTAGGCATCAAAACCAACCCTTCCCTCCTTCTGGTCGCCATCGGTAGTTCCAACCTCAAACTCCAGTAACAACCTACACGAAGTCAAAAAGAAGACCAAAACCCAACCGGCATGCCCGTCATCCTCCGAGGACAACCCGCATTACTACTCACTCCACACGCTCATCACCGTCCATTTCACAGAAGAAACCGACTCCGCCACCAAAAAGACGCAGAGAATATGTCCAGCCTGCAAAAAGGCTCTTTCCAACTCAAGCAAAGCAACCCTTGCCAAGCCGTGCGGCCACGTCCTCTGCAAAAGCTGCGTCGATCAATTCATGAGACCTTCCTCATCAGCAGGAGAATCACTTCGTTGCTTCGTATGCGACACTGATTTGACGGATAAACCATCCTCAGGAGGCAAGAAAGAAGGGAAGAGCAAGCAAAAGGAAAAGGATAAAGAAAAGATTCGTCCAGGTTTGGTGGAACTACGGCGAGAAGGCACGGGGTTCACGGCTGGTGGGACTACTCAGGCGAAGAAGGATAAAGTAAATTTTTCTGTTTAGGTCATGGTGTATTTATAGGGCACAGTAACCACCTTTTCTGAATAGCAGACAATCTTTTGTCATGGCCGATATCCATTAGGGCAACACGCACTCCCAAGATGAAGAAGCAAAAACCGGACCATGAGATTGTCCATCAACTACTATAATTTCAATTTCTCAGGACTACAGTAGCCGACGTTCCGTGCTATCGCTCGCATCCACAGTCAAGAACCCATCCACTACTCATTCCCCCACGACCCGCTTTTTTTATCATTTACCCCTTTTGTTTACTTTTCTGTTCACACCACTACGGAACCGCCAGTCAGCCCGCCACCTTGTCACTTTCTCTTTTCTCCCTCCCAAACAGTAGGTATTTGAAACAAGAAAAATCCGTATTTATTTAGAGGATGTCTCCAAAGAAAAAAAGAAGGGGGGAAATGGGGGCTCTCAAAAAAGAAATAGTATACAATACCCCCCTTAAACGTTTATTAGAGCGATACTTTTGCCTCTCTGATAATCAACATATCTTTTTGATATTAAAAACACCTATTCGTTTTTTAAAAGAGCTTTCTCGTGTAAAGAATGGCTCTTTATCTGTAAGTTCTTTCTATTATAAAATAATGCCTTTTATTTATCAATCAGGCCTCTTCTCAAACAACACAGGTATTTTTCATTTCGAAAGAGGTGTACTCCATTTCAAAAGGGCATATTCTATTTCAAAAAGGACATTTTTTATTTCAAAAACATATATTTTGTTTTAAAAGGCGTTCTCCATTTTAAAAAGGAAGTTTCATTTTTAAGAAGGCATGTTTATCATCAAGCACAAGTATCGCACTAACAAACATTCAAGGGGCGGGGGGTATTGTATTGACGTTGGGTGTCTGGTGTGTGCAAGAGATTCCAGTCTGATAATTACAGAATAATCGAATCGGAGGGGTGACAGTCATTATGAAAGAACATTCACGTATTGGACAATAGAGTGCACTGTTCACTGTGGACAGAAAACGATAGAGAGAAAATGAACCAAAGAATTTATTTATACTCGCTAGTCAAATACAACTCAAGTTGTTGTATAGAAATATCAACGTTCCAGCTCCCTCCTCCCCCCAATTGCAGTGATGGCATTTACCCTCGGGGGCAGTTTTGCCGTTAATCACTCATATTTTTGACAGGCCTGCATTGTCGCCTGCATTGTCTCTCTCAGTTGGTCGAATCCCTGTTTCTGAACGTCGATTCCCTGTTTCCGTTTCTCCAAATCTCGCAGTTCTCCATCCGCCTGTTGTTTCTTCTCGTCCAGTCTCTGACTCCGTTTCTCCAAATATTGCAGTTCCTCGTCCACCTCTTGTTTCTTCTCGTCCAGCCCCTGTTTCTGTTTCTCAAAATCTTCCTGTCTCTCGTCCAGAATCTTTACAGAGGAATCCAGCAAAGTGAGCAACGCCGCTATGGAATTTTGATATGACTGAAGAATAGTTGGTGAGGAGGAACCGTTCGAAACTGACGCCGGCAATTGTTTGATCGATTCAACCGTAGTGCCCATCGCCGCTTCCACGGACTGATGCTGGTTTTGTCCATTTCCAGAGCCGTCGTGGAGTGATAATTTCGACAAAGACGTATCAATGGGATTCATGATTGCTTAGAATGAATAATGTCTTTGGATGAGCGATGATTGCTTGGAATGAATAATGTCTTTGGATGATTCATGGTTGAAGAAGAAAGAATTGGGAGAGGGGAGATTGCGTCAATAAATACCTGAAGAAAGGTGACATAATGGAACAGAGGGCTACTTCCGCAATATTATTCAAGACTGTGTGAGTGTGTGGGAAAGGACAACACCACCCTCATGATGTGATGTGAAGCCTAAGGTAGGTAGGTGCCAATTAATTCCTGGGGATACTGCTGTGTGTGTGAGAGGTAAGGAGGAGTGAGAATGTCTCTTTCTCCCACTAACCTGAAGCAATTCATCACTTCCGGCAATAAGGTAGGTAGGTACTCAGATTTAGAAATGAAAGAGCCAGAATCAAATTAAAACATGCATAAGTATTCATGATGTTTGAGTTTTATTCAAAGAAAACGTGTAAAAATAATAAAGTATGCCTTTGCACTTTTTTTTTTTTTTTTTAAAAAAAAAGCCGTGTTTTATTTTCTACAGAGGTTACAAAAAGAAAACACGCATAAAAGTAACAACCCATGCCTTTTCAAGTTAATAAAAGCTGTATATTATTATTATTGATCTTACACCGCTGGAGGCGGTGCCTCCATCCCTATGGGATATGTGGTCCCTCTACAATTATTTACACGCGTGAGCGAACTCAAGTGCAGACTGTGTACCGAATTGGTCCAGCAGCCAACTCTGCCTTTCTCCAACAGTCCACTTGTCCGAGTCTCTGCTACCCGGCTTGGTGACAT